>SSNR01000277.1:323775-340618 GCA_006937965.1 Callopanchax toddi | reverse complement strand
GGGGGGGGGGGGGGGGGGGGGGGGGGGGGGGGGGGGGGATGGAAGCAGAGCTGGAAGCTGAGGATGTAAAATCCTGCCTTCATCTGACTCCCTCTCTTTCAGAGGACCACCCCTCCCCTCTCTCCTCTCCTCCTCTGACTGCGCCTGACTCCATCCATCCATCCATCCTCGGACTGCACCCAGCGCTCCAGAATTCCTGATCCTTTCAGGTTCGGCTGCTGTGTTCTCACGGGTTTGGACTATGTGTGTTGAACGAGCCTCTCTGGAGGAAACGTCTAGATGCAGCTCGTCCGCAGAAGAAGGACGGTCCGACCTCCGCATCCCCCGCAGCATCCTCCGCATCCCGTGATGGAGAGAGCAGATCCTCCCTCACCGGCCGAACCGAGCCGCCTGTCGGTGCGTTTAGCGGCTCTGAGCGGTGTTTTCTGCACATCAAAGCCTCACAGTGTAAACTTAATAGATATCTGCGCCATTTTCACTTCTCCCTGCGGCAGAAAGGTATTGTTGCTCGGTTTTATTCCCTTTTCTGTCCAATTTAAACCCAAATGTAGTCTTTTTTCCTTCTTCTTTAAATCACTCATCTTCATCTGCGCTAAACATGTTCCTGTAAAAGCCGCAGTGGCTGCCGCGCTCTGCGCAGCTGATCGTTGCTCACGTTAATATTTATGAAATTCCGCACAAACACGCACATTTTGTTAGAAAAAAACCCGCAACTAGAAGGTGATGTTTAACTAGAACGGGCCTTGATGTGACCGGAGGCTCTATAGCGCTGTTTTACTTCAGGTGCGCCATTTATTTGTTGTAATTTAGGTCATTTCGAGTGTTTGCCTGAAAATGATGGTTTAATATCAGCTTCACCCTCTCACTCGAGCCCCACAAAGGAGACGTCCTCCCCCTCCTCCCCCTGCATGTTTTAGCCTATCTGGGTCATTAGCATTTCTGCGTTAATGAGGCTGCGGATGGATCTGCTCTCTACCTGAGAGCCGCTGAGCAAAGCAGCTGCTGCTGCTGCATGCAGGTTTTCTTTATTTCTCAGAGTGTCAGGATGCTCGTGCGGGATGATGTTGCAGCTGCAGCTTCCTCCCCTGCAGCGTGTCACTAATGCAGAGCTGTATAAGAACGCACGTTATGGCTGCAGGATAATGGAGGGTGATTCTCTGCTGCTCCGCAGTGCTGCTCAAAGGACCTCTTCTGTGATTTTAAACTGCAAAAAGCACCAATAGGCACAAAGTGCGCGTGCCTTGTTAAATATTTGCAATGCATTTTCTTCCCCGGGATACAGTGAGCCGTTATTGTTTCCACTCCCCAGTCAATGTGCAGAGATTTGACACTTTCTGCAGACAATCAGTTTCACTGATCCTCGTGCAAAAGGAGGCTGGATTCCTGGATGAAAATAGAAAATATACTGTAGGCCTATATTTTGATCAAAGAACAAAACACATTTTGTTTTTATGCTGGTCGATTAAACCTTTAGAATAAAAAAATCTCATGCTACTTAGTAAATATTTGATTTTGAAATGTTACAGAAGTTAAAGCACATTTCTGTAGGGGTTCTTCAAAAAAACTAACTCAGCATTAATATCTATCAGATTAACTGAACCACTGACACCGTTTGGAGGTCATCAGGACATCCTGGACAGTTTATTGCAGGGATAAAAATCACACACACACACTTAAATCAGTAGCCTGGTAAACCAGACTATATATATATGGATGTATAAAAGTCTGCAGAGCAGAACTGAGGTCTAGTATTAGGCTATTAAATCAGTGCATCGATCATTACAGTGTCCCTGACCTGCTTCTTGTGGACTGCAGGAGACGACAGAGCGCTGCAGAGGATCAGGAGAATAAATACCGGTAATAATTATAATTTAAACACAAAAGGCGTCAAAATATTCAATCCAACTTTCAGTTAAGATGAAAGATTTTATTTTTCTTCCACAAGTCAGAGATGAGATCAGCTTAAATTCTTGAAAGTGGCTCAACAAGTCAGGACAGGCTGGAAAAAGAGGTGACCTGCTGAAAATGAGAAAAGTGGAAGAATGTGTCCAGGTTGTATGAAGAGCTGAGGACTTCTGGGTTTTCTCTCCTCGTGTTCACAGCGGACCTTGATTTAAATGTCCATACAATTAAGGCACGCGGTGAATGCCAAGAGAGTGACCGAATAACAGCAACACAAACGTTTAGTCATTCATGAAAACATTTTAAATCAACGCAACAAAATGGGTGCAGTTCCACTCCCAACCTCCAGATGGCGCACTCATTTAACTTGTTTTTCTGGTGAAAATACTTTAGTTGAAAACTCGAATATCTGGGTCACGGTTTCTTTAAAGTATAAACGTTTTTATTCAACATGTTTAAACAAAGTGTTTGAGTTGATCTTTCTGCAAACAGATAAGTATTGTGGAGGTGGGCGGGGCCAATTTACATATGGATTTACACTCAAAATAATAAAAAGCACAAAAGAATCATGTTCATGGAAAAACATTCTAAATATGTCATTTTAACATTAAAATAAAAAAACATTTTAATTAAAAAAAATCATAAAAACATTTTTAGGGAGAACATTGAATAAACAACTTTCTGCGTTTCATTGTGGCAGCGCCCTCTAGTGGCTGAAGTCATCATTTAGATGGAGTTGATGGATGGATGTAAGATGCTTTCTAACGCCAGTAAAACATCTTTTTAATCAATGTTGACTTTGTTTACTTGTTTATTTACTTGTGCAATGAACATGATGCAGTTTTTTTATATTTTTCATTCCAATGGGAAATTCCATCAACTGAGGAGGAAAGTAGAAAAGGTGCCAGAAGTTAGTTAAAAAGTAGATTATTATAGGAAATGTGCAAAAGATGCTGCCAGAGATTATTAATAAAATAGTTTTTATTTCTTTTGAGTAAATGTCCAGTTTATATCAAAAATGCCATTTGGAAATGTCCAATACACCTAATTTTTAATCTAATAACTTCTGACCAATGAGCACAGAGGGTCTGTATGCAGCTGACTGGGACATTTTGGACACTTGAGTCATTTTTGTCCTTTTTTCTGGCATTGAATCAGCTTTACTTTAGGTTAAACTGGGGACCATTGATATTCGTCAACAAGACTGGATTTGGGGATTTTACCAATTTGGTGGAAAATTGTCAATAAATTACAAATGTTATGATTACACTGTTTTGGTTCATCAGTTCAACATGTAGATAAAGTATAGACATATTTACACATCAGGGGAGGCTAGAAGGAATTTTTCAACAGAATCAGCAAAAAGAGAAAGACCCTGCAGCTTTAAAAATTCTACAGGAATCAAAAGTGTTAAATCTGTTTTATCTGTCTGATCTCTATTGAGTTTAAAAGTCCTGACTGGAGGATGAAGTAGAAACAGACTAAATTAGGTCTCAGTACAGTAACAGCAGAGAATGTTGCCTCATCCTCTCTGCTTTCACAACTTCTCTCCATCACCTCCATCTCTCTGTTGCACCAACTTTCATCAGCCTCCAAAATCAGGAGAAATCCAACAAAATTCATGGTCTCCAGGAAGGAAATACAGTAGGAAGAGTTGGTTTCTGTCTATAGGGAGAAATCCTGATGAGCTCAGTGAGTAAAATGAAAAGAGGCAGGGAGTGAATGGTGCAGGAACAAAAAGCTGGTTCAGTATTAAAACAAATTGATGACATTTCTGTCGCCGTGTCCTGATGCTTTGATCCATTTCACCAGCATCCACTCTCCTGATGAGCAGAACATGAACATTAAAGTCTCCTGATGGAGGAAGAACATAAAACCTGAAGGGAATTCAATTAAACTTGATGTTTAACTTGTGGATTTCATTATTTCATCATGTGTTATTATTAAGTTGTGATGTGAAAACTGAAAAATCTGTGAGATTTCTCTGGAGTGTCGCAGCAACATGAATCTGTTTCTGATTTTGTTGTTTCAGAATTAAGGTTTTTTTGTAAAATGTGAATTTATAGTTTCTGTTTGAGATGAGTTTTTATTTCTCTTAATGTTTCACAGTGTTTTATGTGAAATCTGGAGAACAAAATAAACAAATAAAACAATCCTTTATTGGGTCTCGTTTTTGTAGTTTCTTTTTTAGTGAAGATTTTTAAAAATCTGACCTGAGAAAATAGATTCAGATGTCAGTAGTTCATTTACCTTTGTGACTTAAGAAAATATATTTAAAAAGTGTATATTGGTATTTGTTTCCATTTGGAGAAAATCAATATATAAAATGTTCACATGACCTAAAAACATGCAGAGACAGAAATAAATCAATCAAATGTATTTAAATGAGCATTTTTTAAAAACTTGAAACTTTTTCTCTTTTCAGAGAAAAATAAATGAACCCCCTGAACATTTAACAGAGCTGAGAACCATTAAAGATCAATTTAAACTGGTTTCACCAACTCAGATCCCAGGATTTTCAAAATAAGAGCTGAGAATCAAGGCTCAAACAAGGTTTAATTTTGAAAGTCCCAGATGGGAGTCTAATGATCTAAAATAGATTAAAGTGTTTTATCTTTTTAAAGATAAATTTACAACATTATATATGAAACCTAAGTTTATGATGGAGATATTCTCTCCTCCAGTTAGAGAATTTAAAGTTTCCCTGAATGTAACGACCTTTTATATGAACACATCAATAAATTGATGAAGTCTTGGGTGTAAATAAGGATGTTACTGAGGCCTTTGTGGGTCAAAGACTCCAGGCTCAGGTCAGCGCTTTGGTTAAATTATTAACTGTGGTCTGTTCGAGGTTTAGAAGGAAATAGATGAAAAATATCATCAATAAATGTGATTTTTAAAATTATTATTTGTGTTTTTTAGCTGCTAAATTAAGTAATTTGCTTTAAATGAACCCAAAAAAGGACTCAAAGGACCAGAATAAACCCTTGATGACAGCCAGAGTCTGTGCTAGTCAGAAGCCTGGATTCTGGTGAAGTCTTCCAAAAGCCCTCAGGACGTCTGGCACCACCCGAATCGACCAAACTGGTTCATTCCAGGTGAGCTGTTAAAAGCACCTCCCATGTTCTGACTCGCTCCAGGTGTTCCTGCTTTAAGGCAAAACCTGCTCCGACTTACAGGAAGGAAAACTGGGATTTGGGATCTTCTATCTGCAGCAAACGTGAGTTTTCACCAAACCAGAAGCTGAATTGGTCACATGATGTCAGGTGAGATGGTTTCAGCCTCCTGAATGTTGTTTTCTGCTTCCCTCAGACAGGAAATGGCCTCTGAATCCGTGGAGATCCTCAGCTGTCCCATTTGCCACGACGTCTATAAAGAACCAGTTCTTCTGTCGTGCAGCCACAGCTTCTGTGTCTCCTGCCTTCAGAGATGGTGGAGGAGGAAAGGAGAACTGGAGTGTCCTGTTTGTGGATGCATATCTGGAAGTCAACACCCGCCTCATAACCTGACCTTGAAGACCCTGTGTGAGGCCTTTTTACTGGAGCGAGAGCGGAGCCCTGAAGCATTCTGCAGCTTGCACTTAGAGAAACTCAAGCTCTTCTGCCTGGACCATCAGGAACCAGCCTGTCTCTCCTGCAGGGATTCAGAAAAACACCACAACCACAACTTCAGCCCCATCGACGAAGTGAGTCAACAATTCAGAGAAGAGCTTCAGAAATCATTAAAACCTCTACAGGAGAAACTAAAGGTGTTTAAAGAGGTTCAGGGGAACTACAAAGAAACAGAGAAGCACATAAAACTTCAGGCCCAACATGCAAAGAAGGAGATTAGGAGGGAATTTAGGAGGCTCCATGAGGTTCTGGAGGTGGAGGAGGAGGTCAGGATCTCTGCTGTGAAGGAGGAGGAGAGGAAAAAACGTAAAGTGATGAAGAAGAAGATGAAGTCTCTGAGGAGAGAAATAAGAAGTCTATCAGACACAATCAGAGCCACTAAGGAGGACCTGAGAACTGAAGATGTCTCCTTTTTAAACAGCTACAGGGCTGCAGTGGAGCGAGTCCAGCAGCGCCCCCTGCTGGAGGATCCACAGCTGTTATCAGGAGCTCTCCTAGATGAAGCTAAACACCTGGGCAACCTGAGATTCAACATCTGGACCAAGATGAATGACTCGGAGAGTCCAGTGACTCTGGATCCTAACACTGCTCATCCAGGACTTAGACTGTCTGAAGATCTGACTGGGGTCCAGTGGGGGGAGACCTGGAGACTTCTAGACAATCCAGAAAGGTTTGACAGCTCCTGCATTGTCCTCAGCTCCATGTGGTTCAGGTCTGGGTTTCACAGCTGGGAGGTGGAGGTGGGGGACAGTCAGCACTGGGTTCTGGGTGTGGCTTTGGAGTCCATCAAAAGGAAAGGTCCTTTGGACTCTTTGTCTGGATTATGGATGATGGGTTTATATCAAGGCAAATACAAATTTTTCTCCCCAGATGACTCCAAGTTTGTTTATTTAAAGGAGACGAAGCTCCAAAAGATCAGAGTTTGTCTGAACTTTTATATGGGACACTTGAACTTCTACGATCCGGACTCACTGATCTATGCTTTTGGTGGCTTGCCCCACCAAAACTTGTTTCCATTTATAGGTACAAGAGACAAACACCTGCTGAAGATCCTCCCAGGCTCTGTCTCTGTGAAATGCAACACCCAGCACACAGATGAGGAGGACAATGAGGAGGATGAGGACAGCGATAAATACTTGCCCATGTGTAGTGAATTTGGTGAGAATGTGGTAGTATATGATACAAGTCAAAGCAGGTATGAAGAGCATGGTAAATGTTATTTTTGGAACCAGTGTTTTGGATAATAAAAAACAACAAAAACCAGAATACTTCTTTTACTAATGAAGCTCAATGTTGAGCTGAAGAAGAAGCAATGACTTCTCCCTGTTCTGGACTGATTGTTACTTTCTGGATCCACTGAGGAGACGCCCTGCTGCCTGTGGTGCAGAATGAAAATGAACAAAACCATCGACCTACACAAAAACTACATGCAGCATTCCTGTCTATACTTTCATTGTTCAAACATGAAGCTAATCCATAAAATCCAATTTACAGGTGCTGCCGTGTTGTTTTCAGAACCAAAGTCTGAGCATTCAGGATCTGGGGCCTCATATTTAAACTTTGCCTAGAATCCTTACTAAGAATGTACTTAAGCTCAGCAAAAAAAATCGTATTCATGTAAAGTTCATTTCCGACCTATAAAACTCTGCGTGTGCACAGATCCACATAATTCTGCTTTATAAATCACTCTCATTCACAGAATTGTGCTCAGCTGTTTACTAGCTGCCTCCTACACACCCACATTCTGCCATATTCCTCATGAATAGTTTGCATGGACAGAAGCTGGTAAATTCCAGGTATTTCATGGTAAATCGTGACAACGGANGCCTGTAAGCGCTTCTTTAGCCTCTCTGTGGCATTCAGCAACGTGCTGGTTCCAGCCAGGTCTGATTGGACGTTTTAAAGGTTTTTTGCTACAGAATGTTTTACTAGATTTATATAGTAAACTCACAATTTCATTATACAATGTGTACAGTTTCATTTCATGATCAGGATTCTGACACTTGTCTTCACAGCATATAACAGCATCTACAGGGACATCTAGCTATCTTAGATGTTCATCAGTATATAATTTATAATATAGCAGGTCGCTCTCAGCTAGTTTAGCCCACTTAACTTTCTCTTTCTGATCAACTCCATTACTATTAGTTAGGACTGGGACATTCCCCATATCCAGAGTCATTAAGAGCGGGATATGATCTGTTGATATGCCTCATCATACAGTACATCCACTTTGACTAGGCTCTCATGAGCATCAGCTGTACAGATACAGTGATCAAGCCAGGAAGTAGAATGCCAAGCCTCACTGACATATGTATAGCTATCCTCTGGCAGCAGTGTCACACTAGAGAACACCAGGTTGTTTACGTCACAAAACTCAGATAAATGTCGCCTAAATATTGAATTTTGGTTTGACACATCAGCGTTCATATCTCCCATTAAAAATATACATGTATATTCACAGTCATTAATAAAAGCACTTAAAAAACCCAACCTATTAAGATAAATATCTTCATTTTCAGGAGATTCATATGGCATATATACATTCAGTATTAAAAATCATTACCATTATTTGTAAATGTAATAGCTATACACCAATCTACCCCCAGTCTTAGTACTTTAATGGATGAGTCATGTTTCTTATGCCATAATATAGCAACCCCACCAGGAATTCTACCACGCACAATTCCCAGGCTTAGATCCGTAGTTGATTCTCCAACTCCAAAATAATCATCGTGTACAGAGTTAAGTTTATCCAGGGACTGTTTGGACAAAAAGGTCTCTTGTAGGCATAAGATGTCCCGCAGTCTCCAAAATAGTGTCTATAACTATACATTTGGCTCTGTCTCCTGCATTTTGTTAAATTATTAACTGTGGTCTGTTCGAGGTTTAGAAGGAAATAGATGTAAAATATCATCAATAAATGTGATTTTTAAAATTATTGTGTTTTTTAGCTGCTAAATTAAGTAATTTGCTTTAAATGAACCAAAAAAGGACTCAAAGGACCAGAATAAACCCTTGATGACAGCCAGAGTCTGTGCTAGTCAGAAGCCTGGATTCTGGTGAAGTCTTCCAAAAGCCCTCAGGACGTCTGGCACCACCCGAATCGACCAAACTGGTTCATTCCAGGTGAGCTGTTAAAAGCACCTCCCATGTTCTGACTCGCTCCAGGTGTTCCTGCTTTAAGACAAAACCTGCTCCGACTTACAGGAAGGAAAACTGGGATTTGGGATCTTCTATCTGCAGCAAACGTGAGTTTTCACCAAACCAGAAGCTGAATTGGTCACATGATGTCAGGTGAGATGGTTTCAGCCTCCTGAATGTTGTTTTCTGCTTCCCTCAGACAGGAAATGGCCTCTGAATCCGTGGAGATCCTCAGCTGTCCCATTTGCCACGACGTCTATAAAGAACCAGTTCTTCTGTCGTGCAGCCACAGCTTCTGTGTCTCCTGCCTTCAGAGATGGTGGAGGAGGAAAGGAGAACTGGAGTGTCCTGTTTGTGGATGCATATCTGGAAGTCAACACCCGCCTCATAACCTGACCTTGAAGACCCTGTGTGAGGCCTTTTTACTGGAGCGAGAGCGGAGCCCTGAAGCATTCTGCAGCTTGCACTTAGAGAAACTCAAGCTCTTCTGCCTGGACCATCAGGAACCAGCCTGTCTCTCCTGCAGGGATTCAGAAAAACACCACAACCACAACTTCAGCCCCATCGACGAAGTGAGTCAACAATTCAGAGAAGAGCTTCAGAAATCATTAAAACCTCTACAGGAGAAACTAAAGGTGTTTAAAGAGGTTCAGGGGAACTACAAAGAAACAGAGAAGCACATAAAACTTCAGGCCCAACATGCAAAGAAGGAGATTAGGAGGGAATTTAGGAGGCTCCATGAGGTTCTGGAGGTGGAGGAGGAGGTCAGGATCTCTGCTGTGAAGGAGGAGGAGAGGAAAAAACGTAAAGTGATGAAGAAGAAGATGAAGTGTCTGAGGAGAGAAATAAGAAGTCTATCAGACACAATCAGAGCCACTAAGGAGGACCTGAGAACTGAAGATGTCTCCTTTTTAAACAGCTACAGGGCTGCAGTGGAGCGAGTCCAGCAGCGCCCCCTGCTGGAGGATCCACAGCTGTTATCAGGAGCTCTCCTAGATGAAGCTAAACACCTGGGCAACCTTTTCATTTAAAGATTGAACAAACATACAAAACCCTCTTGATGTTTTGGAATAAATGTTTTGACAACATCCCTCCTCTCATTACGACAGAGAAGAAAACACAAGTAACACCTAAAAGTTTTAAAATATTTCTGAATCTTATCAAATTGTCCAGAGATGAAAATATTGTGGTTTACATGATGAACTAAAAAATTCTAGTACAAAAAGTGTTTGAACACTATTTTTTAATGAAAAAATACATAAACACACAGTAAATTTTAAACTTTAAAATATATAATAAAAAAAAACAAGTGAAACATTGGAACAAGAAGAAAATAAGTTGGGTTGATCCAGATCAGTGAAAGGAAGAACCAGACGCTGGTAGACCACCACACCACTGACTTATAAATTTCAGGACGTCCTGACACTCCGGACTGTGAGTGGTCTGCAGGAAGAAGATCAACTCAAATGACCAGGAATTCATCAGGAAACAAGTTAAAACACAAACACCACAATGCATTAATCAGACACTTTGTATCTGCTGGTGGACATCAGGAAACCAGCTTGTTAACGGAGCAGTGTGGACACTTTAGTGCCATCTAGTGGCAACAAAGTAATTACTGCTAGAAGAAATTTAAAAGAAGAACGCAACATTGAAAATCTGCTTCTAAACTCAGAGTTTAGTGAGTTCTAGTAATGACTATTTTATATCAGAGAATTTATTCATATTTTATTCAAACAAAGCAATTTTTACAAGTTCTTCTGCTGCACAGAAGCTTTATTTTCTAGAAAGCGTTTGTCTGCTCTCACCTTTGTGGCCATGAGGAATTTATTCCAGTCCTCCTTGTTGGCTGCTTTCCCCGCTGATGGAAACTCAATTTTATTGTCAAGAACTGGATAACCTGCAGGCAGAAACGTCACCAAACGAGAAGTCAAACATCAAACTGGAAAAACAACAAGCAGCCAAGTTTTAATGGATGAGACAAGTCTCTCATTCAGCTCTTAACTCCTTTTAACCAGTTGAATGAATCCCTTTTTCCACTAGTAGGATTTTTAGATGAACAATTCTGAATAATTCAGAGAAGAAATAAAAGAAAAAAATCAGAAATCTAAAAAGCACATCTGTTCATAAAGAGCATTTTTAAGATACGTTTACTTCTTCATTACTACATAAAAATGTAAAACTACTGTAAACACATTTTGATTCACTGTTAAACTCCTAATCGCCTCAGAAAGCAACTCAGTTTTTCTTTAGTTGCTTCACTGTTTATGCCTATAAATGTACGATAACAAACTTTATCCTAATGGTTCCTGCTTTAGATCAATATTCTCTGATATTTTAATGTTTATTCAACCATAATATCCGTTTAATTAAAACTCACAGTAAGGAACAAGAACGATTGGCTTTTAATTCATTTTTAATTTAATGTCACTCTTGGTTTGTTTGTGGGGTTTTGAGTGAAATAACAAAAACATATAAAGAAGAAAAAATAAATTCACTTCTGCACAAACTTATGATACATAAAAGAGTTGAAAAGCAAAAAGAAAAACTCAGAGGAACAAAGGAGACGTCTGATGTCTGGATTTTCCTCCACAAACTTTCAGATGAAATCATTTCTTGCTTTTAAAGTTTTGCCTCTTTGTTGTTACATGAGACCATTTCCTTTGTCAACTGACCAGTTTTGTGTTTTGCTTTTATATATTTTTTGTTTTTGCATTTACAAGTTTTAAATGGTCTTCAGAAGACGCCATGCTGGGGAGTCAAACCTATCCATCCATTTTCTAGATCTGCTTGTTCCTGTTCAGGATCAGGAGGAGACGCAGGTTTATCTCAAAGAAATCTAATTCCTCAGAATGTGCATAAAATGTTAAAAACATTAGGATTAATAACAGAAATCACACTTTGGAGGAACTGAACCAGAACGTTGGAGGGTTTGTGGGAATCAGGAAGACGATCGCTGGTGTTTATTTTAGGATTGTCTAAAAATAGGACAGTTCTGAAGAGAAAAATACAAAGCATTAGAGGATGGATCAAACACAACAGATGTGCTGGTTTTTTATTCTGATGCAGATTTTTATGTATTTAATATTTGGGTTTCTCAGGAGAAAGACAGGGAAACTCAGTTCTATGAGGCGTATTCTATATTAAAAATAAAAACAATACAATACAATCGGTACAAACGTACATAGCTGTCATCAGATTTTAGTTTCTGAACAGACTCTTTCATTTAGATCTTGCTGATCAGCACCAGCTCCCACGACCCTTCCTGGATTAAGCGGTTTGGAAAACGTATGTATGGATGGAGTATCTTGTAAAATCAAATATGAAACAATAACAATCTCATTTCAATGATAAATGAAGAACAACAAAATGAAATAAAGGGTCATGGTTTGAGTTACCGGTCAGAACACAAGGCAGCGAGTGAAGTCCTGTGTTTGTCGCCACCAGTGAGGCTTCGTACACGTTTCTCTCGTCACGTGGAAGAACCTGCTTTACCCACTGGTCCACGGTCACCGTCAGAACCCAGTCATGGATCTCCTCCCGCTGGGCGTCCTGTAATTTATAAAAGATAGAGAAAATGATTCTACTTACTAAGAAAAACAAACAAAGGCTATAGCAGCCCCATGATGATGGAGTTATAGACATTTTTGCTCAAATCTTAAAAACTAATTTGTACATGATCCTATTAGGACTGGGCGATAAAACAATAATGGTATTTATCTCATAAAAAAACAGATGAACAGCCGCTTGTATTAAGTGTTGCTCAGCGTTAGACCAATCAGTGGCTGGAATAGAGCTATGTGTGGCAAATTAGCAGCTAAAGCTAACAGCTATTGTTTGTGCCTCTTTGATAGCCAGAAAATGGGGAAAAAATGAGTGATTTGAAAGACACATCATTGAAAAGAAGGGTCTGACCACTTCAGTTAAGAGTTGTCAATTTTAACCCGAGCCCTAAGCCAACCCGGGTCAGTTCCCGAACCGACAGATCAGTTCAGCAGCAGCACGTTCGTATAGAAGCGCTCTTTATTTAAGTAATATATTTTTATCAGTATTTCTCATGGTTAACTGGCGACTAAAATAGAGCACATTTATTTAAATGTGCTGACTCGTTTGTTCCTGGTTACCAGCTGGCTGGTCCTCTGAACAAAAGTGGATTTTAAAGCAGACACGTCATTATCATTATTATTAGAAAATGGTTTTATTTGTTCACAGTTCATGTTCTCAGTTTGGTTTTTAGTTTATGATAAAGTGTTTGAGTTGAAGTTAAAGTAAAGCTCTGTGCTGTGTGGGACTTATTTCCCCCCTCTGTTAAAAAACAACACTCGGCTCCAGTCGGGTCAGGTCCAGTGTTTAAGGTGACGACGTCTGGCGGTTCAAGCTTCATGTCCTTCTGGTCATTTTGTGTTCAGGTTAAACTTTTGGGTCCACGGAAAACTCTACTTCAGTCGTGTGGAGGTATTTAGAATCTAATCTAATTTAGATATCTTCAAATTTCACTTCATAGTACCAGGAAACATTTAAGATAAACCAAAATAGGGATTTGTTTTATATCGTTATTGACCAATATGAAAAATTATATCATGATAAGGATTTTTTTTCCCATATTGCCCAGCCCTAGATCCTATTAAATATCACAGGATCTCGTGTGATTAACCCTCTTATTACCATTCTGTTCACCATAAATATTTCTCATTAAAATAAAAAAACAAATAAAGAAACACATTTTTGTATTTGTTAATAAAAACCAGAGGTTTATCCAATGATTAGTTTCTGAGTTTCATTAGAACCTGTCAGTGGTGGATGATAATCAGCGTTTTAGCTGGTTAAATAAGGTAAATCACTGATTTTATGTCAAGTTTATAAATTTAGAGACCATTAATGAAATAAAGTTAACCTTAGATGCTTTATTTATCTTCATTAGCTCTGTTAATAGAAACTAATAAAACTGAGTCACAACCTGATGGCTGATCATGTAATTAGGGATGCTCTGATTGATCGGCCACCAATCAAAATCAGCTGATTTCTGTGGAAAAAAAGTGATCGATAAATTCCGATATTCTCCTTTCCACGCCGATCATACCAGCCGATCTATAGCTCCTAAACCAGACGTCACTAGGTGCACAGAAAATCTGCGGCGCTACTGCGAGTTCATTGCACAGCCGGGACTCGCCGTCCCCTGAACGGACCGCTCTATTGTAGTTGGTTTGGACTCGAAGATCGCACCAGGAGACGAGTTCGGGCGGCGAGTCCCGCTGACTCACGCTGCGTCTCCTCCCGCAGCTCCAGGGAGTCTGTTGCTGCTGCTGCAGCACGTTATGCAACACCCTGCGTCGGGAAGCTGAGACAATTCTTCAAATTGGTATTAAAAGACAATAATTTCAATATTAATGACGGAGTTGGAAAGAGCTTGCTCTTGACCGGGAGGAGAAGATTAAGCTGCACGTCATGGAGCAGGTGGATCAGACAGGTGGAGGGAGGAGGAGCTCAGAGAGCAGCGCAGGTAGACTCTTTAGCAACGATCCGACCTTTATCAGAAATTAGTTCGTTCTTTCTGGGCATAAAATGGACCAGAGTGTCAAAACAATGCTGACTTTTCTGCATCTGAACAGCAATAGAAGGGGGAAAAAACTGTCTTTCTCAAAACGTTATTTCAACCATAAACTAATTAATGGGGATCTTGTGCACAAGAATATATGTTTAAGTATTTATATAAAAATAATAGATTTCTATAGGGATTGGAAATATATATCTATAAATAATATATTTCTATATGGATGGATGGATGGATGTCTACGTGGTGCCTTCAAGTTTTTGTATTTTTTATCTTTGAATATATCAGTAAAAACATGTTTTTGTCCAAATGAAGCTGATTTATGGTTCATTTTCATATCAAGTAGCCAATAGCCCTCATCATTACTACAATGTAAAATTTACAGTCAATCCATGTGATCGGTATCAAAAAACGTGATCGGAGCATCCCTCATGTAATAACTATAGTCATAATAATATGTTGATGCATAGGGGATGTACTGTATGTAGGTGTTTGTGTGGTGTTTTGGGGGTATGGCTGGGTGGTACTGTATTGTAAATGAATGCATTTTAAGTTTGGGACCCCTTTATAAGCTAGGGTAGCTTCCTGGGAGTTCCTCTTTATGTTTTATTTTATGTCAATAAATGCAATGTCTCTATCTAATGATATTTTAAATATTCATGGCTAATAATATGAATCCTGGTGATTCCGTTCATGTAAAGCTGTTTAGTTTCGACTCAGGTCTCTTATCAAACTAGACAAACTAAATAAACAAACACTGACAGGTTAAACTGATCTTCAGATTTAGATTTCATAAAATCATAAGACTCTTATGAAAAGTGTTTCATGAGGTTTGGTCGACCATCACACCTTCATTGTTTCAGACTCCAGTGAGTCTAAATGGATCAATCAAACAGCTGATGATCAGCTGACAGAAACACTAATGATTTCATGAATCTACAGAAGCTGAATTTATTCTCATTTCCACCATGGAGGAATGTGACACTAACTCCCTCAGATCTGATTTGTAGCACAACACCAATATTACTCCATCCATCAGTCTGGAATTCACATGTGAGGGTGGGTGGAGGGGGTTTTCTTACAGTGACACAGAGTTTGGAGGAAACCGAAGCCTCAAAGGGAATGTCGGTGTTCAGGAAGTCGGAGTGATCCAGTGAATCCAAGGTGCCTTCATCAAAGGCCTGCAGACCAATCAGAGAAGGAAAACAAATTAAATAAACATTTAATCTACTTCTGATTGACTGGGTTACTAGTTCTAAAGAGATAAACTTCCTGGTAGTGTTGGGATGGAGGATTCAACAACACAGACATCAATCAGGTTAAAGAGTCATTTTTAAAGGTTCACAACGTAAAGTGTTTGTGATACTCACATCACACAGGTCCAGGAAGTGGTTGAGAAAGACGAAGGCCATGTTCTCCCATCCAACAGCCTGCCAGGATGAATAAAACATGTTTATGTTCAAAAGATTCAGAAACATCAGGATTCTTCTACAAACACATTTAACCCCAAAAAGACTGATCAAATGTTTCACTGTGAAGGAATTTCACAAATATTAGTTCAAATCATCAACAAATTCCAAAAACTGAACATTTAATCCAATTCAGTCCAGTCCAGTCCAGTTTATTCCACTCCAACCCAATCCAATTTAATTCAATCCAGTCCAGTCCAGTCCATTTCAATTAAATGAATTCCAGTCTAGTCCAAATCAGTTCAATCCAATCACAATCCAGTCCAGTCCAGTCCAACTTTATTTATGAATCACTTTAAAACAACCAGTTCTAAACTAACGAGCTTTACAGCAAAATAAGTTCGGAAAAATAACAAATGAAATAAGACAACATTTACATGATCAAGATAAATAAAAGACATGAAACAATAAAAAAGTAAATTAAAACAAGTAAAACTATGTAAAATTTAACAATTTAAATGAAAATTGTTTAGTTTTAAATCTATAATGAAACTGGGGAACTAAAATACTTGAAATATACATGCACAAAATAATAGGTACAATAGTCAGGAGATGGTGCGTTACACCAATTCACTGAGAAAAAAATTGCTAAATCAGATAGCAAGGAACCCTAAACCAACAAGTAAAGTTTAGAGTTTTCAGGACAAACTCAGACATAACATAATATTTTTTCCTTTCAGATCGATTCACCTTGCAGGCCAAGCCGGCTTCATAAAAAGCTTTATCTGCAGGAATCAGCCCAGTGTGACGCAGCAGAGACACCGACAGCTTGGCTGATATGCTTATCTGAAAAATACACAGCAGAAGAAGAGGAGACAAAAACCACAAGTTAGTGAAAATAATTAGAACAACATCAAAGATTCTTCAGAGGTTAAGATATGTGCCAGCTGATAGCAGAATCAATGTTAAACCTTAGGAAACAAATCAGAGACTAAACTAAATTAAAGAGGATAAATGATTATAGGATGTGTGCATCAAACTCTGAGGTACTACAGATGTTTTCAGTCATTTATGTACCAGCTGTTCCACTCCTTTAGCAGCAGATCGAGTGGCGAAGTAGTGTGAGATCAGCAGCATCTGCTCAAACTCTTCATGAGCTGGAGAGTTGGCCTCAGCTGACTTGGACATGTTCTCACACTGAAACCACACAGTCAGAGGAAGAGTCA
>SSNR01000277.1:278585-323690 GCA_006937965.1 Callopanchax toddi | reverse complement strand
CTTATAAACACAGGAAACGCTCAGTTTCAGGTAGAAACACTGTGTGATTTACCAGCTGCAGCAGAAAGTTTCTGAGGTCAGCCCACATGCGATAGGAGTCCTGTCCATCAGTGTCGGGGAGGTTAATCAGGTCCAGGAACAGGTGCTTGTAGATGTTATAATTCTGTTAATAAACAAACATAGATCTGATGTTTTTAGCAGCTCTATCAAATAAGAGTCTAAAGAAGCAGCCAGTTAAATTACAAAGTTTATTTTTAGGCTGAAATAATCAGATGTTATGCAGCAGCTGAAGTTCTGACGTGTTCACCTGAGTGTTTGCTGGAGCTCCATGCTGGACGTAGAGCTCCAGAGCTTTCAGAGCTTCTCCTGCCTTAATGAGGTGAGTTGCGTACAGAGCGATGTATTTATGGAGGACCTTAAAGTTCTGGAAGAGCGCAACAAAATATCGGTGATGAGGAGCACTCACAAACAAACAATAAGTAAATATTTGTCCTTTAAGTGTTAGATTATAATTATATTATTTAGTGTTAGGTAATATGTTGATTATTGAATGTGAGGGGGGGGGAGGGGGAAAGCTATTTTCTATATTATTTGAATTTTGCTTAATTTAAATTTGATTTTTCTTGTTTTTAGAATTTTACAATTATTTGTTTATTTTTTTAAAAACTTTTATTTATTCTTATTTTTATGTCATCAAGTTTTTAAAAATTGCATTATCATTTACCGGTACTTTAAAGTGATAATATGCAGTTTTGCTTGTTTTGGGCTCCCTCTTGTGTCCGTTTTAAATTACTGCATTAAACAAGTTAGCATATTGTTTCAGCTTCTAAACGCCTAAATCTACCTGTTGAAATGTCTCCTCAGCCTTCATAGCTTTCTACAGGAGCGGTTATTTACTCCTTCAAATAAATCAGCTGTGTTCAAGCAGGGAGAGATTGAAAAAAAAGCAGGAATCATGAGCTAAAAACACTCCAGCGTTAGCATAACAGCTAGCCACGTTGGGTTAGCCTAACCCTCGTGAGACACGTGACTTCCTGGGTACCGTGACGGCGACGGAGATCTTGCAATCGTGGTATTCCGGATCTAATCACCAGATGGGGCTAAGTGACTTCTCATTAACTCTGTAAAGGGTCATATTAGCACTGACTGGCTCAAGGAAAAGATTTGAAAATATGAAAAAGTTGCATATTATCACTTTAATTAACTTGTTTATTTTTCTCACCAGATCTGATGTCGTTTTCTTTGAGGAACCTTTAAAAGCTCATCACTGAGAATCAGAACACGATGACCCTGATGGCTGCAACACGGACAGACTTAAAGAGCAAATAGCAGTGTTTTTTTCTAAATTCAGATAAAATGCTGTCCAAAAATACTGTTTGAAATGTTTATTGAGGGTATTTTGTTTTGCAATACATTTTAAACCATTTTTCTAGTCAAAAGTGCCGCTTTTCAGCAAAGTTTCTAAAAACGCAAAAAAAATAAAAATCTTCCTTTGACATCACTAAAGGGGAGTTCCATGCTAGGTGGCGCTGCAGACAGTGTTGCCAGATGTAGATAAATATTGTATTTTTAGGATAATTTAACACTCTGTAGGTTCAATAATCCCATAAATATGACAATTTGAGCCCTTTGTTGAGTGGAATTTGTGTAAGAGATGCTTGTTTTAATCATTGTGTTAGATTCTTTCTTTTAAAGTTAAAACTACTTAATGGGCCCATGGCACGATATTTAATAGGGCTGGGTAAAAATATCGATTCATCAATGCATTGCAATTATTAATTTCTCAATTCAATATCGATTCATCACATTTTATGAATCGATTCAGCCCGCCGGCCAGTAGGGGCGCTGTGGGTAACACTCTAGTGAGCGTTCAGCATTGTAAACGACGAGGAGGATGCACATTTTGTGCTTCTGTTTACATTTCTTTTATAACTTGAATGTATAGCAAGAAAGAAATACTTTCTACTATTACACACAATTTAGAGGTGTTAGAAACGCACCTGTTTTTTACAGCTGGGGTTTGTATTCAATACACGTACAATATTGTACTGCTTATTCTGCTAAATAAACCATGACAGGAAACGCTGGGGTCAGTTTGTTCTTAAACATTTGTAATACTGCACACATTATAGAAAAATATTCTTAGCCAGGGCTGTACAGTGTGACATACATGTCGCAGTGCGATGATAAAAATGATCTGTGCTATAAACTATTTTTAGACGTAGCGCTCGTGTTGTCAGGGTATTTCCTCAACACGTAATGGATCGTGGCGCACCGCCACGGCCAAATATAAGCCACCACACTTTCAGAATTAAGTTTAAAAATGTTAAAACAATGTAAAGCGTGTGGGATATAGTATTTGCGCACTGGTACGGATTAAAGTTCTCGTCTAGCGACAGATTTCCGTCTCTTCCAGCCGTTCGGAAAAAAAACTCTTAGCGACGCTAAAAGTCTCCCTGTGGTTTAATCACAGACACACATTAAACCAGAGGAACTAAAAATATTAATGGGTCACATCGATGTCTGTAAACGGGTCCACGGTCCGAGTCAGGGAGAGAGACGGCTTCACACTGAAGTCCGCCTGACACGCTGCTGCAGCTCCGCCCCAGGGGCGAATCTAGAGGGGGGAGGGGGGCAGCAGGCAGGCAGGGGCAAAGACAGTACAAGGGTGGCAAGATCAAATAAAAAAAGAAAGATCAAATCAGATAACTCAACAACCACATCACTAGATGTATACAAACTATAATACTGTCCGTGTTTTTTTCTAAAACTCACACAGGATGCACACTACAGTTAAACACTAATTACACACATTTCTCAGCACACTCACACTTTGAACAAATCTACACTAATTTGAATGAACAAATGTTTTTTTTTTAATTACACTGACACATAAACATGTTTGAAGATATTTCTTGTTATTGTGTTTTCATTATAAGCACTTTGTCAGTGTGTTAAGATTGATAAGTAATTTTGGCTTTTAGATATTGTAGCTGAATTTTTATTCTGGTGCTACAACTTTTTATTCTGTGCTACAAAATCTGCAACCTCTGTAGAACCAGTGCTATGAGCTAAAAAGTTAACGTAGAGCCGTTAGGTACTTAATTACTTGTGTATTTACTTATTATTGAATCAATATCGAAGCTAATAGATCAATATCGAATCGAAGCCTGAAGAATCGAAATTGAATCGAATTGTGACATTCCTAACAATACCCAGCCCTAATATTTAAATCACTTTATATTAAACAGGTGTAATCTTTGATGCCTCTAGATTAGCGTTGCACCATTATAACTCAAAATACGCTGTAATTATTTCCTAACGAGCAACTCAGAGATCAGAAGAATGCACCACCTTCCGGTTCTGCTGGGTTTCTCCTTATTTGGCAGCCTGACACTTCTGCTGCAGCAGGGGGCAGTGCTGTTGCGTGAAAGTGAAACAAAAATGAAACAAAACACTCGCTAAGAGAAAAAAGAAACACGAGAGGATAACTCTGGGTGTGTGCTACACGATCTATGGTCAATGGCGGCAGCAGCACTGGCGCTCTCCTCGCTCCAGGTGTCATGAACGTGCATGTGGGCGGAGAATTAGACCATATAAGCAAGTCCAGATCGCTATGACCTCATAGCGGGCTAGGGGTGAAAAAAACGGTTTGAAACCTAGTGGCAGAGGAGGTCTGAAATCTTGAAGAGCTTCTCACTAGCTGTACTAGGAGACAGATGGACGCCGTTTTTTGCTCTTTCTGGCAGGTTTAAGGTGAGAACTCAACGTTGCAACATGATAGATAAGTCAGAAAACACGGAAAACCATGCCATGGGCCCTTTAAACATTCCAATCTGGCAACGCGGCAGTCTGCCAGCTGCCCGGCTCGCTCTCGGCTCACAGTGATGAGTTGGTCATTTTAGGGCAGAGCGGCTGTTTAATCAAGTCAGTGTGTGTTCATTTTTCTCAAAAATACTAAATTACTGTGTTTGTGGAGGCTATACAATCACAGCCTGTCAGGACAGCGAGTCCACGAATTAGAACGGGACAGCTTCATTACTTCTGCTTTGGCGACGGAAAACCTGGTCGATCTTTGGTCTCGCCCAAGACTGGATGTGATGGAGTTCCACAAGGGATACTGAAGGAAAACATCCAGTGCGACTCTAAACAGACACTGTGCCTTCAATTCATTCAAATTCTTCATAGAGAACCTGATTACCTAATAACTCAAATGTGACAATATTCACATGATGCAGCTCTCTGTAACATCCATCTGTAGAATATAACAGATTGTATCTTAAATACTTTGTGTTTGCAGGAAATTTTAGTCTGTGCTGCTACAGCCCAATCTAGTGGACAGCTTTTGTTTTTGTGCATACAGGTATTTATCGTCCATTAATCGTTATCGAAGCTAACTCCTCAATAAATTGTGATATTGATTTGAGCCGTACTATAAAGGCCAATTCATCCTCCACGAGAAGAAAGAACTTTGTTCTCGCTGGAGGGCTGCGAGAACAAAATGACGTCATTTTGTTCTCGCAGACCCAGTTCGGCAGCGCTAACGGCTTGTTCTTGTGCACATCAGCCGGGCCGAACTTTGTTCGGCAGGATGTCCGAGAACAACTGCTGTGATTGGTCAGAAAGGGAGGATGAGCGTGGTTACTGCGGGTAGCGGTTGACGTTTTTCTCCGGCGCCTGCTGTTTGTGCGAACGGACCTGAAGGGTGATGGTCTGGATCGACCCGAGCAAGGAGGACCAGCGTGGACCGCGAGGGTTTGCGCCGGAGACCCGTATACCTCCGCTCCTCACGTAGCGAGGACGGATCGTTTTAAACTGCACACACACCTGATACGCACACCCATTTGATATATCGCTGAAGCAGTTCGACAGCTGAGTTCTCGGGGAGTGTGAATGCTCCCTGCCGAAACGAACTTTATTCTTGTTCTCGGCGCTCCCCAGCGAGAACAATTTTCTTTCTTCTCGTGGAGTATGAATAGGCCTTAAGTCTGTTTAAGTTTCTAAAACCCTTAAATGTGAGTGCAGAGAAGGGACTGGCTGCTCTGTACCTGTTTGGACGCCGTGTCCAGGTATTTCTCCCACTGGCCTTTCTCTGCGTACAGATCCAGAGCTGCCATGACGTCCACGCCCACCAGCTGAACACACAGTCACAACAACAGGTTGTCACTTCAACAAAACACTGTGAAACCTTTAACAGGTCCATTAGATTTTCCATCTCGTTCTGTTCGTATTTGTCAAATGAAACGAGCAGAATAAACATCCCCAACGTACAAAAAGATTGCTGTGAAACTGTCCAGAAATTCAACAAGAATTAACAATGGAGATAATACAAGATACAAGAATAAAAGATTAATGATTGTCTTTTTTTATACAATTTCTTTGATTAAAAAAATATAGGACACCTTTATAGACCAATAATGTTGCAAAAATTAGCCAAACATGATCATATATTTTTTTAAATGTTCTTTTTAATGAAATATACTTACAGAGTCGACTTTGCCCTGGTTTTTAAAGTGTTCTTTGTACTTCTGGTCCACGTAGCTCTCATATCTACCAAAATCAGCATGATTCAGACGTCACTACATTCACTATTTCTCATTTCTGATTAATGCCTGTGTTTGCTTGTGGTAACCATGGTAACAGGTGTGTGTTTCAGAAACCTGGGCTCAAGCTCCTTGGCGACTCTCTTGGCTTTGTTCCAGCACTCGCCCTGGATGAAGACATCAATCGCCTCCTTGATGAGGTCCACGTTCAAGTAGAGCTCAGCAGCCTTTAATACAGAGACAACAGGAGATAAACACACCACCTCTAAATAAAACAAAACAAAGAAATAGTTTACAGATCTGGAGCGTTTCTGCACGTCGGTTTATTTTGTGTGTTTTCACCCACAGCGTCAAACTTCCTGAGCTGTGCGAGTCGCGGCCCGACGACCTGGATCACCTCCACCGCTCGGTCTCCACTCAGGAACTTGATGGACAGCTCTCCTGCCTGAAAACACACAAACACACACGTGTTTAATGCTTATGTCAGCAAACATCTCATAGAGGTCGTATTACAAAAGAAGTTTCAATGGTGGTCATTGATTTGTGTTCTTGTTTGTTTTCCTGATTTTTTTAGGTTTTATTTAACATGAAGACGAGAACAAAGAAGCAGAACAATTTCTCTTAAATCTTTTTCAACCGTGTAGCTCTGACTGTTCTCTGAGCATGATCTGCAGGAAATGCATGTGTGTTTTGTATTTGACTAGGGTCAGTGTCAATGCTGGTAGCATGAGGAGATACCTGGACAAGAACAGGATGAACTCTACAAAGTGACCTCCAGAAGGACACTGGTGTAAATGTCAACAAGGGGGTCCACTGTCAGAGAACATCAGAAGTGGCAGATCAGCACTGGAGCTCTGAGCTTTCAGAGCAGGTTGACTTTGAGCTTGTGACTGACATGAAAGTGTCTGGAGAAGCTGCAGCATCGTTCAGCATGATGGGTTTGATGGTGTGTCGGTGTAAAAAAAACATGTAATGTGACTAAAGGCTTATGTTCAAGCTCACTGACAGGAAACGCATTGATCACGGTGACCTTTCTGTGACCTTTGATCAAACACCACCAGAGGAACAAACATTCAATATGACAACAAGTTTACATAAATCACTACCCATCACTAAAGTTGATGCTATAGTTTGGGTCAAATCCCAACCCCAGAGGATGTGAACCCATGACCTTTCTCTTTAACAGCACATTAAGAACAGAGTTCACATTTTAAACTTAAAAAATAAACACATAGCTCCTGGTGTGGAGCTTCCATAGACTTCATCTGTGAATTTGAAAAATGCTCCAGATTAAGATGGGATCCAGGCAAGGTTCTCAAACACTGTGCTCAACAGCTAGCAGGAGTGTTCACTCACATCTTGAAACTGTCCCTGGCGTGAGCTACTGTCCCGCTCACTCTGTATGAAAACAGCGACCATCATTCCTGTGTCCAAGCAGACAAACATCAGCTCACTGAATGACTACAGACCAGTCGCTTTGACACCCATCATTTCAAAGTGCTTGGAAAGACTAGTCCTGAGTCGCATCAAATCAACTCTCCCTCCTAACCTAGACCAGCACCAATATGCATACAGGTCAGGTCAACTGAGGATGCTATATAAACACAGTCCTTCACACCACTTTGACCCATCTGGAACAGAAGGGAACATACAGTATGTGTGGATGCTATTCATGGATTACAGCTCTGCTTTTAATGCAATCGTCACAAGCCGGCTAGTCCAGAAACTACAACAACTAGGTCTCAGGAACAGTCTCTGTTCATGGATTAAGGACTTCTTGAGCAACAGAACAAAGACCGTGAGCCTCGGTCCCTACACCTCCTCAGGCCTGACGCTGAATACGGGAGTGCTCAGCCCCGCCCTATACTCCCTCTACACCTACGCCTGCATGCCCACATTCTCCTCAAACAGACAGTTACATTGTCGTTGTGTCTTTGGGCAAGACACTTCACCCACCTTGCCTGTGTGTGAATATTGGTGGTGGTCAGAAGGGCTGATGGCGCAAAATGGTAGCCTAGCTTCTGTCAGACTGCCCCAGGGCAGCTGTGACTACAGACGTAGTTTACCACCACCAGAGTGTGAGTGTGTGCGTGAACGAATAATGGAGCTTCTGTGAAACGCTTTGGGTGTCCGGAAAGGCACTATACAAGTCTAGTCCATTATCATTATTATTATTATCACCACCTGTGTGTGAATAGGTGAATGACTGTTGTGTTGTACAGGGCTTTGGGGAGTGTAGAACACTCTAGAAAGAACTCTATAAATACAGACCATTTACCATTTTACCATAAGACTTATCTCACAAAGTGATGAGTATGCATACAGAGAGGTTGGAAAGCTAACAGAGTGGTGTGCAGACAACAGTGTGTCACTTTACATCAGGAAGACTAAAGAAATAGTGATAGGCTTCAGACAAAAACAAGAGCAACATCTGCCACTGACGAATAGGAGGGAAGGAGGTTGAGAGGGGCACCAGTTTAAAATTCTTGGGAAACCACATCAACCAGAACATGAAATGGGCTGCTCACACCACTGCAGTGGTGAAAAAATCCCACCAGAGACTGGACTTCCTCAGGACACTGAGGCTAACCTCTTGAAAAGAACTGCTGGAGTCTTTCTACTACAACTCCACTGAGAGTATCTTAACATTCTGCATCACAGCCTGGTACGGAAACTACAGCAGCAGACAAGGCTGCTCTCCAGAGGATTGTCAAAACAGCAGAAAAGATCATCGGCATTCCCCTACCCTCTCTGGAGTCCACCTACAGACAACGCGGCCACAGCCGAGCCTGCAGGATCACAAAGGACAGAACTCATCCACGCCATGACCTCTTCACTTTGCTGCCCTCAGGGAGGCGCTACAGAGCCCTGAAATGCCACTCCTCTAGGCTGAGGAACAGCTTTTATCCCACTGCTGTCCACACCATGAACAACCCCCTTGAGCACCCCCCCCCCCCCCCCCCCCCCCCCTTGGAGGGTCATAAAGAACAACGCCTTTACCTTCATCCAGCACTTCTCCATCAAGCCCGTGTTGGAGTCATCCATCACCTTCAGGTAACATTCCACAGCTCGGGAATATTCTCCCGACTGCTCCCACTCCTTCGCCAAATCCTCCACTCCTCTGAAACCAATCACATCAGGTCATATCAGGACATTTATTTAACCTGACAGGAAATTCAGAGATATTAAAGATAAGGGAAAAGGAAACAGATGACCAACTTCAGCTATGAATAAATTTGGCTCTAAATTTTAATTTAAACTTCTTTTTTTGAACATAATGATTGGTTTTATACATTTGACCCAAATTCTTTGGAATAAAAAATAATGCCCCTTGGATTCTTTAATCAACATCTCAATTAACAATCAGGAATCTTGTCAATCACATCAGTGACTTGAGGACACGAGCATCATGACCCAAAATAAAAGAGAAGACCTAGAAGCTGTAAACTCTGCAGGAATAATTCAGGGTTTTATTTTTTCTATTTAACCACCATTTTCATTTGTCTCCATTGGCAACTTTTGATGTTTTCTCCCACAAGTCATTAAAGCAACAGGAGGAGGATGAGAGCTGAAGGCTGCTGCTAACGAGCTGTTCCTCATTGGGAGTTTCGGTTTCAGAAAACGTGTGAGCTGTGTTTTAATAAAGCATCAAACGGACTGTTTGTGTTGCTGAGCTGCTGAAAAGAGACTGTTAGAATAAAGTCTGAGAAATAAAGTCATGTCAAGTGTACGTAAAGGCTGCTGTTTCCATTACATCAAGGGACAGATTCAGTTTCTTTTTATTTGATTGAATTACATTTTCAAGACTGATTAGGCCCGAGCTCTTTTTGGCTTTGACCAAATAAAACCCAATGAAATATTCTATTTTCAAAACCACAACAGGGCCAGTTTAGGCTGTTTTCTCTTTATTTTGATGAAAATATGTCAAAGAGATCTCTAAATAATTGATTCATGGAGCAAAACCTATCAGTTTGTTCTAGCTGTTCATTAGATTCATTAATTCAACCTTCAAACAAACAGCCTGGTCATTTTTAAAAATAAAATCCACCACAAAAATTTAACATTTTTAAACAAATTTAAGAAAATGCTGAGAGGAAGTGCAGTTTTTCACATGTGACAGATTAGTTTGACTTACTGAAATAAATATAGGACATTAATCTAATAACAGAACTAGAAATCAAGGTTTGTGATCAAATTTTAATGAAAGTTGAGGAAGAACTTGGGAAAAATCCAGTAATTCACTAATACATATCCAACAAGCTCTGATTGTTTATTAGGAAACTTTAATTTTTAACCTATTAATTTAAAGTATTTAAATTCTGACAAAGACGTATAAACAAAAATAATTTTGGATAAAAGTCGTCTGCTAAATGAAAAATAGAAAAACAGAAAACTAAAGTAGAGCCTGACAACTAGACTTTTCTGGACTTTTATTATTTATTTACTATAAATACAGTTATACTAATGGACTCAACTTTTTGTTTATATGAATGAAAATAGTTGCATGTAAAGTTTAAACTGTTTAAAAATAGACATTTTGGTCTCTTCTTCTGCCCTCACATGAAAATAATAAACAAAAAAAAATCTGTTTTATGTTAATTTTCTTGGCAGATGCTTTTATCCAAAGTGACATACAACATAGAAACCAGACTAAACATGTGCAAAACATGCTAACTTCAACTGAAAGGCTGCAGCTGGGAATCAAACCTATGACCTTCTTGCTGAGAGGCAACAATGCTACAAACTGCATCACCATGTAGCCATATTCTAACCAGTTATACTAAATCTATATAACTGTAATGAGTTATTATCTTGATTTTAAGCTTCATGTTTGTTTTGTGGCTCTGATCAATTTTATTTAGTGGTAAAAAGATCAGAAGTAGCTCTTCTGGTTGTAAAGGCTTCAGTCACCTGGACTTGACTGAATCCATGCTAAAGACAGAACAAATGGTTTGATATTTTCGAGGCTGACTCTCACCGGGCTCCCTTCTTGGACATCTCCCTCTCGTAGTCGTCCTGCAGCATCGACAGCTTGTTGGGGAGATACTCCTTACAGATTCACATGGCGTCACTCCACATGCCTGCATCCTGATCAAATATGCACAAAAAAAGTCTATTAAATAAAAGTGTTTGAATATAACTTGGATATTAAAGTAGAAGAAAATATTGATGCAGAGGTAAACTTTTATAATTACCACAAATTTAAATCAGAATACTATTCTGAAAAACAGTTCAATAACCTTAATATAGAAGGACTCTCATTTATAGATTTTAACAGTAGAAGTCTCCACACACATTTTGTGTAGGATATTTGAGGTGCAAGCATGCTGTGATGTTTTTAAAACACCTTCCTGCCTCCTGAGGAATCTGTCACAGACAGATGAAGATAAGCACAGTTTATAAGCCTCACTCTCCTTTTCTATAGACAGAATTGATAAAGCTACTCAGATGAGCCACATTTGCAGACACTGTGTGGAACATGAACACAGAGCCGAGTGGGATCGAACAGTCCACCGTTCGTGCGCCGGACTTTTCTGAATTCTCCGGTCGGACTCGTGAACGGTGCCGGGCGGGAGAGCAAGTCCAGCTCGTTCATCCCTCCATCGCCGAGGGAAGCTGTCAGGCCTGACATTTCCTCCTTCGTCCACCCTGAGTGGAGGTGGGTGGTGGCGGTGGATCTGACAGTACTGATTCTGGTCTCCGTTGCCATGGGCACTTGGCGGGTGCTGCTCTCCGCTGAGCCTGGGGACCGGCTTGCAGCTTAGGCAGCTGCAAGATCCTGAAGGCCGGAGGAGGGCGAGCTGCAGCCTGAGAGAAGGTCTGCCGCTGGAAAGCTGCTGTAGCAGCGGGCAGGGCTCGCCTTGGCAGGCACAGCTTGAGAGCTTCACCCTCACGTTTCTTTTCCTCACACCGCTTCTGAATCGAGGTGACAGCCGCACCAAAGAGCCCTTGTAGAGTGATGGGAGTATCCAGGAGATCTTCTTTCTCCTTGGTGGCCAGCATGGTCAATTTAACCATCAAGCTCTTTCTTGTAGGACCATTAACCCCATGGATCTTCCCAGAGCCTGAACTGCCACCTTGTGGAGATGAAGGCAGTGATCAGTGATGATGCACACTTCCTCCCACAGCGCAGCATCAGGTGAAGCGGTCATCTCCTCCTCCAGCTCGGCCTGATAGGACATCAGCAACGATGTGGCGTTCAGGGCCCGCACAGACCGAGCAGCCGCTTTGTAGGACTTCTCCGTCAGGCTGGACTGAAACCTGTCCACTCTGGAGGGGAGGGCGGGCCCGCCTCGGATGCAGGTGAACCGCCACAGCTGGCTCCACTGGAGGCAACTGTTTGAGTACATTTATTACTTTGATGACTAAATAAAATAAATACTACTGCTACTACTAAAGTTCATCATGTGAATATAGAATCACTAACATGAGTAAATAATTATTTAAGTCAACAGTGAGTTACCTTGAAGAGTCTGACAGCCAGCCCAGGCCTCTGTGCTTGGAGGAGGAATGCCTTAGACTTTTGGAAGTCTTTCTGTTCAAAGCAGAACTTGGCGCGGCCCACCAGAACCTCAGAGACGCTCTCCGGATTGTGGCTCTTGGCCACTCGCTGAGCACTGGCCCAGTCCTTGATGCGCACGTACCTGGAACAGATCACACACACAGGTTCACACAGGACTGAACCTAAAAACTAAATTTCTTTTTTTATCTTCCTTAAAATCTATGAAAACATGCAGCTTGTTTTAGCAAATTAGAAAAATCTCATTATTTGATTTTTTTTTCAAGGAGAAGAGGTTGAAAACATACATATCAAAATTATTCCAAGCTAGGAACTACTAAAAGAAATTCCATACTTCTGAGGAGCCATGTAGGAATCGTGGTTTCTGAAGGTTTTATGAATGAAGATGAGGACCGAGTCATGTGTCCACATCTCTTCCTGTCAGATTTTATAGCCAATAAAGATTTTTGGAGGAACCCTAAAACCACCCGCTAAATTTGTCTCTCTTTCTCTGAACTTGATGGTTAATTCCACCATTATTCAACCCTCTGACTGTCAGTCTGCAGGTGAAATACGTGTCTAAACGTGTGAACATGGTCTGAGCTCTATTACTCACATAGACACGGCTTCTTTTGGTTTCCCTGCTTTAATGAACTCGACCTCCGCCTCAGGAAGTCTTCCCTGTGAAAATGAAACATGTCAGATTTAGGGATTAACACTCTCAGTGGCAGAAAGTGTGAGCTGAAACTCAGTGGTAATAATGTCACTGAGCAGCATTAGAGGCTGATCAAATCTATAACAACGATAATAAGAGAAGCTTGTCAGGCTGTTGGAGCTTTATTCTGATGGGAGCTGACTTTCTTGTGTTTAATAAAGATAAACTGGTTTTAATGAGCTAGGCCTCATTACAAAGTGTTGAACATTGATTTAAAATCATCATCAAGGTTGTAAACAAAACCTTTCCCTCTGTGGCTGCTGGTTAGAAAAATGGGACTGGTGATTAATTCAGTCTGACTCGTAGCAGAGCGGTGACTGGAGGAGATGTGGAGGATTTACCTCGTCTTCCAGGTATAAGGCCTGCTTCAGGTGGATGTCAGGAATCTTCTCCTTATTTGAGAGCCGAGCCAAGTCAAAGGCAAAGTCAAATGAGCTGAGAAGAAAAGGAAACACAGAAAAAATACAAGTTTGATCAAAGGATTAAAGTGACTCGTTCTAACTCAGGAGCTGAGTTGATCCTTTAACTTCCACACCAAGAAAAAAACTTTGAATCAGTTTTCTTTTTTATTCATTTAGAGCAATATAGGTTACCAATGTAAAAAGCAACAATAATAATAAAAGATAATATTATTTAACTTAATATTCAAACATCCCAATATTTTGAGAGCTTTTTTAGTTAGGATTTTTTTGTACAATGCCTTCAGAAAGACACTGAAATGTGCTGTAGCTAGCAGCTGGTCGTCCTCTGAGTTAACGGGTTAAAGGAGTCATTGTCACCTTTATTTATACAGCACATTTACATGAGCTAGAGAGCTTTAGCCAAAGTGCTTTACATAGACAGCATGCAATAAAACAAGTAAAAAGATAAAATCAGAATAAAATAACAACACAATAAGACCCAATAAAAGATCAAAACAATACAATGTTAACAATCACACGGTCAATCGAGTCTGATCACGCGGTGTTTGGTTCATGTGTGACCATGATGCTTACTAGTTACTTGCAGCAAAGTCAATGGCGTAGTCCAGCAGGTCGAATCTGCTGAGCAGCTTGACCGCCGCCTCTCCTCCAAGACTTTGGGCCCACAGGTAGGCCACCTGTTTCTGGGCTGCAGCACCTCCATGACTCTTGGCCACCTGACACACACACACACACACACATACACGCACACACACACACACACACACACGTTACAGATATAACTGATAACTGTAGGATTAACGAACAGATGGATGGACGGCTGGATGGATAGACAGACAGATGGAAGGAAGGATGGACAGAGAGATGGATGAACAGATAAATGAAATAAGAACTTCTTCTGTGCAGGAGGATTTCAGTTGTAAACCAATCTGTGTTTAGGAATCAGGTTTTCATTGAACAGGTGAAACAGGTGAGGTACAAACCCGGTACGCTTCCTCCCACATATCATGAACTCTGTACATGTGAACGGCTGCCTTCCACTCCTCAGCCTTCATGAAGTGGTACTCTGCCTCCTTGAACCTGGATTCATCCTCCAACTCCTACAAAAAAGGAAATTTACCAAACATATCAGCATAACCTTTACATCAAACAGCAAATCAAAGCACAATCAATGAAATAGGAGCTAAAACCCTGAATTACAGACACATTTAGACAGTTCACATTCAGCTCAACCTTAGAACACAACAAGCAAAAATAACAAAAGAATAAAATACACTTAGGTTTGACTGTAACCATGGAAAAGGTTGTAAAATAAAACATCAAAACCTTCAAATGAAGATGAAAACCTGATTATTGATCTAAATATTGTCAACTTGTGGGGCATTACTACAACACAGATACAGTCCTCAAATAAAATCATTAGATAATAAACTCCTTTTCAAGTTTTCTGGAGAAAAACGTATAAAACAGGCAAAAATATCTAGATGTACCGTATTTGCCCGAATATAGGACGACCCTGATTATAAGACGACCCTCCCTTTTCAAGACTAATCTTCAGAAAAAAAGACTAAATTCACTTTTTAAAGAAACAGTTTTTATTGAAATTTTGAGAAAATTTAACTAATGCTACTAATAATTCCAGATTGCTTTAATATTTGCTTATTAACAGGGGTGCACACAACTAGTCCACCAGTCCACCGTACTGATCTCTCTGCCCGAACGCACCTTTGCTGACAGGAGCTTTCACGGTCAGATTGTGCAACTTCGCGATCATCAGACACTGATGAACTTCACATCCAGTTGTGGAGCTGAGATGGAGTTTTCATGTAGGGGAAGCTTGTTTACACACACACGCTGCTGCGGCAAAATGCACACACACACACACACACACACACACACACAGCTGCGCCATGAACGAACAGACACACAAACCGGCTGCTGTGCCATGATCGCGCAGACACACACACACAAACCCGCTTTTGCGCCATGATCGTGCACACACACACACACACAAACCCACTGTTGCGCCATGATCGCGCGCACACACAAACCCGCTGTTGCGCAATTATTGCGCAGACACAGACACAAACCCGCTGTATGTGTGAGGGAGTGTGTAGGTGTGTGTGTCGGGTGCATATAAAGAACGGTGAGACGGATGAGGTTCTGAGGGAGAATGCGTGTGTGAATCGAGCGAGCGACGCGAGCCCTCACCTGTACAGTCTGCTGCTGAAAGCACCTGCTGGGTCTGGACATTTTAATCCTCAGTACTAGTAAACCTGTAACTTTGAACTAGGCCAGGCCCGGACCTCTGGAACCGCTCGCGTTCTGAGCTGCTTCCTGCCGCTTTGACCAAAAAGCCTGCGCCCTCCGCCGGAAAAACTAGGGCGCGATAATAAGACGACCCCCCCTTTTTCAAATTATTTTCAATGAAAAAAATCTCGTCTTATATGCGGGCAAATACGGTAATTAAAATATACAAATAACTCCCAATTAAATCATTCATCTACTTGGTACCTTGTCTGAACTTGTTTTATTCACATCCAAAAACATCACATGTTCCTGGACTGAAGGGACATTTGGTGCCATTAAAAATGAAATGAGCTTAATTTAATTATTAGAAAAATCATTAATCTGAGAAAACAGTAAACACAAAAAAAAAAAAAAACAGGTTTCCAGGTTTCCAGATCAGAGGTAAAACAACCATTTTCCTGTTAAGTCCTGAGATCTGTGTTCTCCTGCAGTCCAGAAACAGAGAAGCAGGTCAGAGACACTGTAATGATTGATGTACTGATTTAAATGTGTGTGTGAGTGAGATACCTTGGCCAGGTGGAGGTGAATCTTTGTCAGCAGGTCAGGGTGATGTTTGGCCACCAGACGGATGACATCATCATACATGCGGTTCTTCTTGTACATGGTGATGGCGAGGTCAGGCTGGTTCACAGTAACAAACAACCTGAAAGGCAGGAAGGCGTTTTTACTCAGGACTTTAAATGACACACAACAGGCCGGTGTGTCAGTTTGAGTCACTTTACCTCTCAGCCTCCTTGAATTTGAGGTCTTTCTCCAGTTCCTGAGCTTTGCTGATGTACAGAGCTGTAACCTCCTCCTCCGTCATACACGTCCCTGCCAGCTGCACACACCAGATTAGATAAACAAAGTTGTGGGTATTTTTTAATGACCAATTAACAAGTAAGCAGGAAAATTTGCCATGAAAATGCTAACACCTGAAATCTGGAACGAAACATATAAACATGCATATTGATGTAATCATGGTTAAAACAAAGACCACCTCTTTCCATTTTAGAGTTTTTCATATCAAGACATATTAAAATGATTCAATCTTTACCACCCTTATGGGAAAAACACATGAACTTAAAATGTTTATCACATGTGAGCCCATGTGGAAAAACATGTGACCACATGAACATGTTAAAAGTGCTCCAAATTCACACAGGAAACCTGGGCCACACATGTGTTTTACATGTTAATTTAACATGGTTTTACGTATGAAAACATGTTCTTTTTTCCTCATGTGAAGTTCACATTTTTTTGTTCCAAATTCACACAGAAAACATGTGGAAAACATGTTTTTTACATGTAGTTCACATGTGTTACATGGTAATTTCACATGTTCTCACATGCGATGTCCACATGTGAAGATTTCATCATTTATTTTTTTATTTTGCAGCTAAAATTAGAAAAGCTGTGTGAAAAACTAAGTCCACCTTTGTTTCCTCCACAGGTTTTAAAAGGTTCAGAACCAGAGCTGCTGAATAAACACTGATTAACTGAGAGCTGTCAGTTTGCAGGTCTGGAGCATACAAGTGTGTGTTAACACAAAAGGAAAAACATCAACAATAGAGAAGCAACAGTCGCTCCCCATCAATGGAAGAAGGATTAAAGGTCAAAGGCCAAACTACAGTATTTGGAGTCCGTTGTTCTACAGAAAGAAAGATTACAGCTGGTGAACTCCCCAGGAGTGGACAACCCAGCAAGTTCATGTTGAGGTCAAAGGTCAATACTCAGAAAACTAAAACTCAAGAGATCCATCTCAGACTCTACAGGCCTCAATTAGCAGGTTAAAGGTTAAAGTTAGGGGAGGGGTGCAACGAATCATCATCAATCCGTGAACCGTACGGTTCACCCTCTGCGGTTCGGAACGCACGTGTTCCGCGGTTCACGCAGCGCTCGTGCGTAGCTAAATCATCCCGGACATTCTGTCCTCACGTGCTCTGAATCTGCAGATGATTCCCCTCTGAGAAAGGCGTTCATTTTGCCATCACGTACAGAGGTTCACTCTGCTGGATTCAGCCATTTTCCTACACCAGAATGAAGGATCCCTGATTAATATCTGATCCAGTCTCTGTTGCACGCGCGCCGAGCCGCTGATTCCTCCGTCTTTCTCTCTGTCAGCTGGAATATTCATCTCTTTAATAGAGACACCTGACTCATCTATTTCTGTCTAAGATAACGTGTTATTTTGGGCTCTTATACAAGCTAATGAACGTTAATATTATAACCGGAGTTCAGTCAGGAGCCACAGAGCAGCGCCTCGTGCGTCACGCCCCCCCGCCCCAGTTGTGAATGCAGAGAGCGAATAGTTTGACAGAAACAGGTCTGTGACCCCTGAGGTGCATGAGTCTATCTCCCCATTAATTTGTTTTAATATGATTCAAAATTGTATTGAAGCACCAGGTTGACATCTTGAGTTAAATGTTGTTTGTATTTAATGAGAATTGAGCAGAAAAATGTTGCTCGGTGTTTTAGAAAATAATGAGAGAGCAAAGTTTTTTGTCTTTTTCCTGCTGATCCGAAAAATGATTTGATCCGTGACTCAAATCTGTGAACTGATCCGATCCGTGAGTTTTCTGATCCGTTGCACCCCTAGTTAAAGTTCATGACAGAATAGCTGCAGGAGGAAACCTCTAAAAAGTCATGGCAGCAGAGCTTATTTTTATCTGAATGAATCACAAGACCTCTGGGACAATGAGAATAAAGTGGGAAAGTTTACCCATAATGCACAGCAGCATGTTTGAAGAAAACAAAACAGCTGATATCAGCTGTCAGAACGGTGGTGGAGGGCTGATGGTTTGGGCTCCTTGGTGTCATTACATCTACCATGAACTCCTCTGTAGACCAAAGTCTTCTAGAGTTAGATGAAAATCTGTCTGACAGCTGAAGTTTGGACTGAAATGGGTCAAAGCAGAACCGTGATCCAAACACAGCAGCAGATCTACAACAGAACGTCTGAGAAAGGAAAGAATCAAGGAGTTGAACTGGAGCCTTCAGAGGACCTTAAGAGGGCTGAGCAGAAACAAATGTCTTCAGACTTCAATGAACTGAAGGAACGTTGTAAAGAAGGGCGGGTCAGAATTCATCCAGAACCACAAGACAGATGATAGAATCAAGCAGAAAACCAGTATGTTAAGTTATGGATGCTAAAGCAGATTCTACAAGTTATTAGATCCTCAGGTGGACTTCGTTTTTACTCACAGCTTTTCTATTTAGTGTAATAATGATGGGATCTGTTTTTGTACACTTGAGGTATGAGTCATTTTAGAACCTGATAAAGATTGGATCACTTTTAATCTGACCTGTCTAGATTTCTGTTCAGTCACGACTGTAAAACCCTTCAGTGAGTCCATTCTGACCTTATGAGCCTCCTCCCAGCGTCCTGCGGCGGTGTACATGTTGATGGCATCTTTAACGTGACCTCCTTTCACAAACAGCTGCTGCGCCATCTACAGGTCAGACATAAAACATGATTTTATATCTTTAAAACAATTTAAATATTACTATGATATAAAGCCACTGCAGAAAAAAGAAAGTCTCTTACACTTTGTTGAGAATCAATTTCTGCTGCATAAAACTAAAACTGAACTCTGTTCCTGTTCTGATAAAAAACAACAACATTTAGTCATTGTGCTCCCTGAATCTTTTTTTAATTTAAAGAGATAAATACCTGAGGTGTGCGCTTCCTTCATTGTTTATAATTTACACTGAACAGCAGTTTCTAGAAGCTACCAGATGTTGGAGAGCAAAGAGCTTGTTATCTTAATTACTTTCTGTGAATGTGCCCGTAGAGCAATCTGACTGCAGCAGGTTGCTATTTTTAGAAGCTGACGGCGTGTGGAGGCTGTTTGGCTCAGCTGAACTCATCACAATCACAACAACACACTGTGTGCATCAACACCATCATCTCCCGTCCTGTTCTTATGTCTAACACCAGCCTTCTCTCATCAGCTGCTCATTTTCAACAGTCATGCTCAGTGGTTTTTGGTGTTTAAGCAACTATTACATTTAAGGTAAAACCACCAAACATATAATTAAAACACAAAAAAAAAATTAAAAAAAAAATCCTATAACGTGCACAGAGATTGGACTAAAGTTCAAGCTGATCCTAATGTGTTAATTTAAACGTGTGGATTATGAGTTGCTGCAGAAATCAAGGATGGGGCCGGTTCCGATCCCAACTTAATTCACGGATTGGAAATTTCCGATCCAACCTGGAGAAATTTCCGATCCAGAGCTCATAGATCCTGGGCTAGGTGACGTGTCTGTGCCCTGATGAGACACAGACAGACACCCGCTGCAGTTTGCAGGTAGCAGGTTAGCACTGAGCAGTGCTGAACTTTTCCACACAACATATTCACGGTGTGGAAATTTTTAACAGTCGAAATGCCGCAAAGTAAGACAGCAACCGGCAATGTTTGCAAAGCCGCTGTTCCGAGGAAACTCGGTTCAGCAACCTCCGACATAATCCCAGTCATCACAGATTTAAAACTCCTGCAAGCTGAGGAGAACAGTACTGACAAATCAAAACAATGAAAACCACGCTCCTCCAAGCTGTCAGCAGGCGATTTAGCAGAAGTCCAAAATCAAGTCCAAAATCACATGATCGGGCCCGATTTCCGATCACGTGATCGGATCGGGACATCCCTACTAATAAAGTTGTGGGAGTATGAAGAGTGTGTTTCCAAATATTTCCAAACTATAAAGGTGGTTTTAGGGTTAGTTAATGGTATCATTAACAACCCACAAAGCAAATCAGTCCACCTGAACTGCTATGGTAAGAGACCAAACTTCAAACAAAAACAACCAAGTCTTTCATCCAGTTGACCTGAGTGTTAAAAGGTTTTCAGTCAGATTTGTTCTTTGCAAATCAATTACAATGTTACTGAACACCAGAAGTAAATTGTATCAAATTCAAGACTTTAGAACTTTTATTTACCTATTTTATTTATTGTTATTGACTGTCATCTACTTAGTGCTAATTGGGTCCTGTAAAGAGAACCAGCCCTGCAGCAGCAGCCAAGCAACTTCCTGCTGCTGTAAATAAGGTTGACTATCAGGATGTAAGAGAGTAAATCCATAAAGTTTAAGGGCCACAAAAACAAAACAAACACTGAAAAGCTTCATGCATTTCTGAGACGGTTATTATGAGCAACACCTTTCACATCCCGTGTAATCACAGAATGTGTTACCATGGCAAAAGTATAGATTTTTATTCAGGTTTAACAAGATGCGCCTCTGTTTACACACACTTTGTGTTTCACAGATTTAAAACACAAGTTTTTCATTGAATTTATAATTAGTTTCAGCAAAAGGACTTAAATTAAAACAAATTACTCATGTTCTCACTGAGGAGTGTCTAACTATCTAACAGCTATTCCCTCCCCTCCCCCACACCTCCCTCCTCCTCTCACCTGGTAGTCCTTTGTGGAGGCGTAGTGCTGAGCTATCTTCAGGTAAAACTTCCCTGCAGACGGGTCCTCCTGTAGCTCCAGGATGTGGACGGCTTTCTTCCACTGACGAGCTGCGACTGCTGCCTCGATGGCTTTAAGGGAGCAGCTGAGAAGATAAGAGTAAAGACATTTTATTATTAAAGAGCATGAGTGTTTTATTGAACTCTGCACCACCTTCTGCTGAAAGTTAAACTTAATAATTGGTTTGAACTAAAAACTTTTCTGAATTCAAAGCCAGCTTTATTTAAAAAAATCTTTTTTGACATCCAGTCAGAATTTGGTTGGAGAAGACTTGTCAGAAGTAAAAACTCTGGGCTCTGATTACGTGTCTATATTTGGGGATGATTAAAGACATCTCTGGTGAAGATTTAAAATTATTTTTGGCTATTTCTGTTGTGTGTTTCATTTCTTCCTCTCCATCTGTCCATGTCTTTGTCTTTTCACTCCTCTTCCTCCATCCCTCCTCTACACTACCCACCCTGCTTCAATGAAGTGGTTGATGGCGGCGTCCATCTGTTTCTGCTGGACGAGGTAGTCTCCCCAGGACTCCTCCAGCTTCACCACCTCAGCAGGGAAGGTGACTCGAGCCAGCTCCACCGCTACAGGAAGCAGAAACTTTATCCCAGTAAGTCCACCAAACACCAACACTCAACTAAAACTTTGACCTGTTTGTTCAACAGCTTGTCGGCTGATTTATATTTAACATTGATTCTTTAAAAATCACAAACCAGTCTAAATAAAAGTTGTTAATCGTGCTGTAAAATGGTTTTACCTTTCCTGAAAGCCCTTCCTTTGCAGTAACACTCCAGAGCTCTCTGGTTGCTCCTGCTCACCTCAAACAGATCTCCTGCCTGATTAGAGGAGAACAATAAATCATCTGCATTCATTTTATGCAGATTAAAACCATCTGATTAGTCCTTAATTCATTTCTGGCCTGAGGTTCAGTGAAGAGGGATGCCACGAACATAAACTGAACATAAACACAGCCATCATTTTAAGGATTGCATATCGCCTGCTGCCTTTCATGTCAGAGTTTTAAACTAAGATCATTGTTGAGAAATGATAAAGTGGTAGTTATTAAATCTTGAAAGCAGCTTTATGTTGAGTCAGTTAGAACTCAAGTATGTCTCTGAGCAGCGAACACAACAAATGATAACTCAATTTCTGTAAAACCGATTGAGTTTCTATTATTTTTGCATGTCTATAGTCAACTAGCTGTGGTGGCCTTTTGAATTGAGTTAATCAGCTGTAGGAGTTCATAACTTTGAAGATTTTCTGACAGTTTCATTAAAATCTGTTCATGGTTTAATTGGTTTTTGCTGCCAAAGTTTTAAAGGGCAAGTTGCAACTTAAACACTCCCTTAAACAAATGTTTAGAGAAATATAATAGAAACTTTTTCTGAATTAAAATTTACACAAATTCAGCTTATTTAGGCTTTTGGATTCATTTTTGTGAGAATTTTCTATTTTTTCACCAAACCGGAAGTGACGAAAGTTAAGGGAGCCCGTTCGTTCTCTATATAGAAAACTGATCCACTGATCACTGCTTGTGACGAGCAAAACAAACCCCCAGAGCGCTGTTATTTTATTACTTTATTACTATAGTGAAAAGTTATTTTATTAAGATAAAAATAATCAGTCCAGTAAGGCTGTACCCTGCCGGTCCAGCTGTAGACCGCGAGGGATTCACCGGTCTAGACCCACCTCCTCACTCGGGTCTGTCAGCAGAGATCCAACTGTAACGGATGGGATAAAATGCCAGCGTTTAGCAACAGGTTTGATCATCAGAGCTCCAAACATAGGGCAATCAGCTGCGTTCAGGAGGAGCTAGATGGATTGTTAAGAAATGAAAGAATTTATAAGAAGTTTCAGGACGCAGCTGAACGGTTTGAGCTGACGCTGGCACAGTGTCGGGCCAGGCTGGAAAGCCCCGCTGGAGAGCCCCGCAAAGTTAAGGACAGCGCTGGTATGACGCGACGGCATGGATTTACGTCTAACCCCGCCAGCCAGGTGAGGGTCCAACAGCTGAAGGAAATGCTCTCATGAAATCGCGAACCAGTACCGGACTACAACCCACCATCAACCGTACCCTGCCATGGAAATGAGACTCAAATCTCCCCGTTAGCTCCTGTTAGCTGCTGCATGCTAACAGCGATTCCGGTGTTAATTTGAATGGATCGAAGTAACGGCGCCTGTTTAGAGTCCCAATGAATTTTTTCGTCGGTATGTGGGACTCCATCACATCCAGTCCTGGACTAGACCAAGACCGCCGGGGTTTTTCGTCGCCAAACAGAAGTCACCGTACCGGTAAGGAAGCCGTCCCGTTCTTGTTGACTCGCTGTCCTGACAGACTGGCGAATGGCATTCACAAACATAATAATTTAGCATTTTTTATTAAAATGAATTCACACCGACTGGATTAAAGAGCGCTCTAACCTAAAACTAACAACTCATCTCCGACAGCGAGCAGGCAGCTGGCAGACTAGAGCAGTGCCAGTCTGAGATGTTAAAGTAGTTTTAGCTTTAAAAAATCTAACACAATGATTAAAACAAGCATCTGTTACACAAACTCCACACAACAAAGGGCTCAAATGATCATATTTATGGGTTTATTGATCGTACAGAGTGTAAAATTATCCTACAAATACTTTATTTATCTACATCTGGCAACACTGTAGCAGTGCCACCTAGCTTGGAGCACCCTCTGGTGACGTCACAGGTCCTTTTTTTTTAAAGCGTTTTTAGAAGCTTTGCAAAAAAGGGCACTTTTGACAATGGTTTAAAAAATGTATTGTAAAACAAAATACCCTCAATAAACATTTCAAATATTATTTTTGGACAGAGTTTTATCTGAATGAAAAAAAAAAACAACTTTAAATTTGCTCTTTAAGCACTCAGGGTCCATGTTGGGATGACTCTCAGCTCCTATGACACAAAATTCTAGTTTAACATCTGTCAAATTGGCTGATCTATAACTATTTATGTGTTTGCTGATGGCGTCAGGACTCTAAACTCACCCTTTCATAAAACTCTCCCTTGATGAGACTGGCAGCGATGCGGTTGACGGTCTCCGTGTTGTTGCTGATCTCCGGATTGTTGATGACCAGACGGGCAGCTCTGGCCGGCAGTCCGGCCTTCAGGTAGAGGTTTATGGCTCCCTGAAAATCCCCCTGGCTCTCCTTCACCTCACCAGCCTTGTCGTCCTGACCCGTCTCCGTTAGCCACTGGTAGTATTTCCCATGCAGGCTGTCCAGCTCCGGGTAGGCCTGGGAGTATTTGGGAATTGGAGTTAATGTCAAAGTAAAAAGCAGCTGATTAAACTGTAAACTGTCAGCAGATCTTTTTATATGAAAGATTTAGGTTTTTGAAATGACTGAGTTATGTCTGAAGATGAGAAACAGACACCTGACTCACAGCTCTTTCAACATTTTGGAAGCGTAGCGCCTTGAACCTTATCTGTTCTCCAGTCATATGTGGTTACATTTTAATAAAAAACATTATAAAGGTTCATTCAAGTCGGTAATCAGTTTTTTAATTTGAAAAAATATATAATGTTTGATAAATGTGTAAAACAATCAGAGCCAATCCTTATCTCTTTAAAAATGAATCATCTGATTAAAATGATGAATAAAGTCAAACCCTTTGAACAGTCTGGATCGTGAGTCCTGTGGCGCTGGTAATAAACTCAATGTCTTAGATATCAAAAAGAAAAAGCTTTTGAAAACACAGATTTGAAGTTTGAAAATCAGTAAAGCCTGCATTATGAATCCAGTCTGTTACATTAGCTTCAGCCATTGCGATGCAGTCGTCCCACATGTGGAGCTCCAGGTACATCTCTATGGCCTCATCGATGGCATTCTAAACAAAAAACAAACATTTTAAAAATTACTGAGTTTAGAGCACTTCTAACGTACAAGACCAAACTAAATACTAAAACCAGGTGTTTCTTTATCAAGTCACCAAACAATCTCTATTCATTTTTGTTACCAAATTGTGTTCGATTTCATTTTGAAATTGCTTACTCTGAAATTTAATAATGAACTCAAAGACCAACAGCTGGGAGATTTGCCTGAACAACTATCAACTTCAGTTTTACACACTTCTGCTGTGCAACACTTCACCACAGGGGCTTCCCAGGGCTCTGTACTAGGACTTCTTCTCTTTTCTATAATCACCACCTCACTGGGCCAGATAATTTGATCACAAGGCTTCTCCCTGCTAAGCTGATGACACTCAGTTCTATCTGTCATTCCCACCTGATGACCACAGTCTTAGCACGAATCACAGACTGCCTCTCTGTCATATGGAGATGGCTGAAAGCCGAACCCTCCCCAACTCACGCTCTCTGAAACAGAACTGCTTGTCTTCCACACACATGGTTCAGAATAGCATTGCAATCTGGATCTCTGTCCACAGAAGTAACAATCATCCTTAATTTTTTTTGTTTTTTCTAAGGCAACAATCTGGAACAGTTAACACAGCAATGTCACAAACAAGCATGTTTTCATGATTCTACCTTAAACAATAAAACAAACAATCAAAGGTCCGTTTGGAGTGGGTGAGAGATCAAAAACCTGTAAAATTATGCTAAATAGATCTAATTGCCCATCAAGCTCCTATTGCAAAATGTTGCTTGTGACAACTTAGTCTGAGGAATGGCAGTGGCTCAAAACCATCACCAATTAAATGTTAACAGTGGGAGCCTGACTGGTGTGTGGATCTATTCATCACTTTACAAACATCATAACTCCAAGCAGAGCTTCTCTGAGGCAATGGTGGCATAGAGGTACAAGACCATCTCTCATGTGGGAGAACCAGTTCGAGTCCTAGGCCAGGCATGAGTCCATTTTTATATTTTCTATAGGAGATCAGTAAAGGATAAAATTGGGTAAGTTTGTAACATATGTTTGCTGCGATATTAGCAGTTATTCTAAGGTCTTTGTAGTTAGCCACACATGCTAATGTTGCTAATGTTAACATAGCAACTCCCACAGTCCTACGGTCTGCTTTCACCCCGGTTCAGGTGTCACAGCAGCACAACAGGTTTGTTTCACATTGCTCATTGTAAGTTGATGATGAAGAACAACACTAACGTTCTGCTCTTTTAGGAGAAAATGTAAGTTCACATGTAGGTATTACCATTCTGAAACATTCATTGACAAACGCTGAGGAAGAGCTTCCTCTAAAATTTCTCCTTCGTCCTCGGATTCGGGATTAAAAACGTAAGGCAGAATTTCGTCCGACATTTTGATGTGATCTGAATAAGGGGGGAGTAGTGATGTTTCTGTTATCCAATCAGAAGCGAGGGGTGTGTATGTCATTAGTAATAATGAGGAATCCTGCTGTTTCAAGCACACCTCATCATCAGCAAACTTCTGCATCAGAGAACAGAAGCATCATAACTTTTTCTTTATAAAAATGACTCATAAGGCATTGATTTACACTAGAACACTGCAAATGTATTAAATAAATGAGTAAACCACACCTTTAAATATCCTCCCCATCATCTGGAAATGATCAAATAAATAACAATTAAAACACAATCAAATTACTGTGCAGAAACATTAAACATCCTCATTTACAGAGACAAGAGCACTTGATCTAGATGTCGTTGTTGCAGGAAAAAATCCTCCAAGACCCCCAAACTCTCTCATCTAATCCCATCCCTCTTATTTCTGTGTGACCACCTTAATAAAACCATACCTGCTCGATGTAAATCTTCTCAGCCAGCTGAAAGTTCTTATCCAGCATGGCCAAGCGAGCTAGGACTTTGTAAGACGCTGTCCCGTCTTCTCCCTAATTAGAAAAGACACTGATTAAAATATGCACAAACCACTGAGTGACCACTTTGTTCTGCAGAAAATTAAGTCTGCAAGAAAAAATAGGAAATATATACACAAGGAGGGTTCAATTATATTCATCCAAAATGAGTTTTTATTAATAATGATTCCAGAAGAATGTTTTGGTAGTTTTATGCTCTGAATATTCAGTTTCTGTTTTCATCACGAGAAGTATAAATCATTAAAGTTGCTACTGAATGATTTAGCTGCATTAAACTATTAAATAAACACAAACATTCACAACCAGAGATAACAGATAACAGAATCATTTTCATATGTGAAGGTGAAGACTGTGCATGTGTAAAACACACCGTTTCCTGGGAAACTTTGTCAGCGATTTCATCCGTTGTGCGGAGAAACCGAACAGTTGGGATGTCACCCAGAGCAACAAAACACCTGCAAAATATGAAAAAGCAGAGAAAAAAGACAATCAGACAAAAGAAGAATAGTCACAGAGAGCAGTGAGACAAAGAGGAACATATTAAGCTCAGTGAAGGCAGATCAAGCCTCTGAAAACCTGAAAACTTAATGACCTGAGATCAATTACAGCATTAGTCTAATTAGCTTTCACACACACACTGCAGTCTGAGGGCTGAGAAACGCAAACATCTGAGCATTCGGCTACTTTATAGCAACTCTCTGTGAACAGTTGCATCAGAATAATGAAGAAGTCATGAAAGAAGAAGAAGAAAGTTTTTAAAAAGTCCCTCTGTCTGGGTCTTCCTCACTCCCCTTCCCCATTAACATTATACTCTGCAGACAAAACCATTTCTTTCCCAGATTATGTGATTTATGCAAATCAGGCTGAAGCCTAATGAACAGCATATGCATTATTAACAACAGAGAATTCAGATTTGAAGGGTTTCTCACAACAGAGGGAAAAAAGAGAGTGAGAACGAAAGAATGGAATATTAAAAACTGTCTTTGATAATAAATTAAGTTTGAAACGGAGGTCAGGCAGGGACACATCATCTGCTGTGTGTGTGTGTTTAGATTTGACACTATAGGGACACCACATTGTGGGGACTTGTGAGTTTTAGAACAAAAAATACATTTTTCTTAAAGTTTGAGTTTAAATGTGTAACATGTGGAGTGGGTTTTATCAGTCTAGGTGAGGAGGGTGACCTTGCTGCTTTAATGTCCTCCAGAATACTGATGCAAAATGTACTTTGTGAAGAAAATAACATAGTTTTAGTGTTTTTGTGTACTCATGCTGACCTTTGTGCAATGTGCAGCTGCCGAGCCTCCAGAGTTAACCCGCTGAGCCTCTTCCACATGGCCTCGGTCTCCGATGACATCTCCAGAGTCTCGAGAAACTCCATGGCTCTGTAAACACACAGAAGCTGAACTGAGCCAGGTGGCAAAGCAGACTAGAAAAAAACCAAACACACACACACGGTTAACTTGGCACACAGAAGATGACACGGGGTGAATTTCCACAGTTATGCTGACGACACACAGTTGTACATCTCCGTGTCTCCTGATGACACACAGCCAGTGGATGCACTTTTTAACTGTATTTTAGACATTAAATCCTGGATGGCAGAAAACTTTCTCCAGCTCAACCGGGGCAAAACTGAAGTTTTAGTCATTGGTCCTGAGGCTCAGAGAGAGAAACTTTTACCCAAATTACAATCACTGTGTTTTAATCCTTCTTCAAAAGTTAAGAATCTGGGCGTGATCTTTGACTCTGAGCTGACTTTTATCCCTCACATTAAAAACGTCACCAAAATAGGTTTTTATCATCTCAAAAACATCGCCAGAGTCGACCCCATTCTCTCTCGGGCCAATACGGAGACGCTGATGCTTTTATCACCAGTAGAATCGATTACTGCAATGCCCTGCTTTCTGGTCTTTCCAAGAAGAGTACTTCAGGTCTACAACTTTTACAAAACTCAGCAGCCCATGTCCTGACAAAGACCAGGAAGCGGGAGCACATCACTCCGGTTTTAGAGTCACTGCATTGGCTCCCCGTATGTTTTAGGATCGATTTTAAGATACTGTTAATGGTTTTTAAGTGTCTTAATGGTCTTGGCCCTTCTTATCTTTCTGAACTGCTTTTTCCATATGAACCCTCGCGGTCACTGCGCTCCTCTGGCAGCCGTCTCCTAGTCATCCCTAAAGTCAGGACACACACCCACGGCGAAGCTTCTTTTAGTTATTACGGCCCTCGCCTCTGGAACGGACTGCCAGAGGACCTCAGGACCGCAGAGAACGTTCAGGTTTTTAAGAATAGACTCAAGACCCACCTTTTTAGATTAGCTTTTAACTGATTATTATTTATTTAGTTTTTTATTCACATTTTATTGGTCATTTTACTATTCATATAAGTTCTCGTTATTTATATGCTATGCATTTTAATCCTCCAGTGTTTCCTCTGTGGAGCCCTCTGCCTTGGGACCGGTGGTCGGCGGTGGCGGCTCGGGCGCTCCCCGGTAGGGCCCGGGCAGTGGCGGGGGTTGCCACCCTCCATACCCGGGTGCCCTTGGTTGGTGTGTTGGCTGCTGACCTGGTTCTACAGCTGACGAGGCAGAGGGCCCACTTGATGGCGTGTTTCTCATTACTGGAGCCATCTGAGCTCAATATAGTGTTTACTGTGGTTTTGATGTGTATGTGTGGGTGTATGTGTGCCTGGGAATGGGTTTTGGACTGGGAGAGGAGAGTGTCATAATTGTTCTACGTGTGGGAAAGGGAGGGAATGTGGGTTGTATGGGTCATTTTAATCTGTCAAGCACTTTGTGTTGCTCGCTGGGGCATGAAAGGTGCTATACAAATAAAGTTTGATTTGATTTGATTTGATGATCAACTGAAGGATGATGCACAGATCCAGCTCAGATGCTGGTTTTATTTTTTAAACTTCTTTAGCTCTCCATTTGTCCAACTCCTTCTAAATACACATACAGTCCCAAAATATAACTAAAAGCCTTTAAAGAATTTCTTTGTTGAAGCAAAAATACAATTTAGTGTCTCTTAGTGCCAAAGGGCAAACAGCATGTATTGTAGTGTCAGCAAATGATCTCATGAAAATTAATTAGATGTACATTAAAGCTATAGCTATAGCTGTCCATTTGAAGGAAATTTAACTTAGGGATTTTTTTTAGATTTCAGTGGGTTCTGACCTCAACTCAAACTTTATTTATAGAGTGTTTTTAAAACAGCAAGGTGCCAACCAAAGTGATGAACATTGTGCAAAAACAGTTTAAAAATAAACACATTCAATGGTAAAATTATAAAAGCAATAAAAGTTGGTGCAGGAGTCACACTTATGCAGCATTAAAAGCCAACAGAAAAAATATATTTAAAAGAGATTTAAACGTCCCAATGCTATGTGAATGTGCAGTGGCAGGCTGTTCCAGAGTCTAGAGGGGCAGCCGCCTCAAAGGCTCGGTCACCACGGGACCTCAGCCGGGTCTTGGGGACCTCCAACAACAGCCGATTCACTGACCTGAGTGATCTTGCTGGAGTATAAGTACCGATATTCAGTAAGTCTACAATATACTGAGGTGTCAGTCCATTTAGTGATTAAAAAAACAACAATATTTTAAAAACAATCCTACGGTGTAATGTGGTTGCTTGCCTGTTAGAAGACGAGCTGCAGCGTTATGTACCAGCTGTAGACGGTGAATGAGGGACTGATCAGTTCCATAGTAGATTGAGTTACTGTACAATAGTCCAGGTGTGATGAAATGAATGGATGACTTTCTCCAGATCATTTGGAGGGAGATAACCTCTGTCTTACTGTCGTTGAGATTTAAGAAATTATTAGTCATCCAGGATTTAACCTCACTGAAGCAGCTGAGCAAAGGTTGAATAAAAAGTCTTGCCACTTGGGCTCAGAGGCAGGTAAATCTGAACATCGTCAGCATAACAATGAAAAGCAACATTATGCTTTTTAAAGATGGATCCTAGAGGCAACAGATATGACAAAAACAACAAGGGGCCATCAGAGGACAGGGGCACTGTAGATGAGGAGAATTCACCTCACTGGACTGAGAAGCTCTGATCAGTCAGGTAGGACTTCAGCCATAAAAGAGCTGTGTCTGTGATGCCAACACAGTGCTCTAAGCGTGAGAGCAGGATCCCATGATCCACCGTGTCAAACGCAGCAGTCAGGTTGAAGAGCACCAGGACAGCTGGGATACCAGAGTCCACCGTAAGCAGGAGGTCGTTAGTGACTCGCAGAAGTTCAGTTTCTGTACTGTGGCGGGGTGTGAAACCGACTGAAATTTTTCATACAACTCATTAGCTACTAGGTGGGATTGTAACTGATTAAAAACCACTTTTTCTAAAACTTTAGATGAAAAGGGCAATTTGGAGATTGGCCTATAATTAGATAAAACAGAGGGGTCCAGGTTACTCTTTTTGTTAAGAGGCTGCTTAAAGGGAGATGGCACACATCCTGAACTAAGACTGGCCTTTATCAAAGCAGGCACAGCTGGTCCAACAGTTGGGAAAACCTCTTTGAGAAGATGAGAAGGTATGGAATCGGAGGAACAGTTTGTAGGTCACAGCTGATTAACTACGTCTGAGAGGGAGGAGAGTGAAGGAAGCTCAAACTGATCAAAGACAGCAGAGCTTGGGTGAAGAGCAGTGGTGTCATCAGTAGGTAAAGAGACAGGAGTGTTTGGTCTGAGAGAGGTTCTCCTTCAAATGGCAAATGTCCTGTATTTATAGAGCACTTTCTAGAGTGTTCTACACTCCCCAAAGCTCTGCACAACGCAACAGTCGTTCACCCATTCACACTCACATTCACACAAGCTGTCCTGGGGCACACTGACAGAGGCCGAGATGTTGGCGCCCGCCAACTCCCTCTGACCACCACCAGTAGGCAAGGTGGGTGAAGTGTCTTGCCCAAGGACACGACGACAATGTAACCCAGCTGGAGCTGGGATTGAACCGACCAGCCTCTGGTTGCCAGACGGGCCACTCTACCAACTGAGCTACATGCCGCCCCTTCAAGTCTCACATCCAGCAGCAGGCATCTTCTTCAGAATCAAATCTCTTTTGAGGATTAAAAAAAGGCTTTTGTCTTTTGAACATTGTTAACATACTTCAGACAGTCAGCCAACCATGGAGCCCTGAGGTTCATCATCAGCCTTAAAACTTTGACTCATCTTGGTACTGTGTAATAATAATAAATAATAATGCATTTTATTTAAGGCGCCTTTCTAAGACCCAAGGTCACCGTACAGGTGCAGACACAATACAAATAAAAACATAGCAGCAAAATACAATAAAACCCAAATAAAAACAGTAGCAGAACACAGTAAAACCAAATAAAACAGCAGCAGGACGCAGTAAAACCAATAACTTAAAACCACGAACCAGCACCAAGGTGCTACACAGAGTAGGCAGCCTTAAAAAGATGGGATGGTCTGCCTTGTCCCATTGCAGATTAAACCACTGGCATTTTCTTATTTATAAAACTATTCTTCTTCTCCCATCATACCTATAAACCTACACTCTCAAAAAACTACAGGAGGCACCTGTATGGGGTCAAAATAAGATCAGCTCAATGTAAATAAAATGAACACATTGAAAACTTGAAAAAATAAACTGATAATTCAAAAAGTAACATTGTGTATTCAAAAAATAAATTGTAAAACCAAAAGACAAAACAAAATCCATAAACCTAAAACTATAAGCAAAGAAAAAAAAGTCCATAAATGAAAACGAGAATTTAAAATAAAAAAAATGTAACTTGCAGCCTAAGCAGTTTTTTTTATTTGTTAAAACTGTTGTTTTGTATTTTCAGATTGTTTGGCAGTTTTTACGTTTCTCCCCCTTCACTGTCAGTCCTTAACTTATATTTACAGTTCAGTCTTGACAGTTTCAAAGCTGAGCCTGATTTTACATGGGGGCGGGCTTAGAGCCCATTGGCTAACCAGGAAATGATTGACATTTGGGAGATGAAGGTTTGGTGTGATGTCATTTCTGCCAATTTTCATATTTTAAATTTTAAGTTCTTGTTTTTATTTATGTAATGTTACTTCTTTGCTTAAAGTTTTAGGTCTATGGGTTTTGTTTAGTTTTTTTGAGTTTTCAAATTTTTATTTTTTCAAATTTACAATGTCAGATTTCAAATTTTCAATTTTTTTTAGTTTTTAATGTGTTTTTTCATTTACATTGAGCTGATCCTATGCTGACACCTTGTGTTCCTTTGTGAGATGATGTGGCAACAAAACTTTTTTAAATGAGATTTATAATCTCCAGGGTCTGCTTGGTTAAGTACAAAGATTAAATAAACATTTTAAAATGGACATAAATTTCGTCCTTTCAACAGGCTGTAAATTATGGGCTGGATGATAGAATTTAAAATTGGTTGTTTACCAAGTTTTCTCTTGTGTGATCAGCATAACACTGCTAGAATTAGAAGAACCCAGACCCAAAGTGATCCAGAAGAACAAGCCCACACATCCATTACTTCCAGATTTGATTACTTCTCTATTATCAAGATGTTCAAAACATCCTCTTAGAGCCTCCAGCTGATCTAGATGCTGCTGCCAGAGTTCTGAGGAAAAGAGATCAGATTTCTACAGTTTCAGCATCACTTCATTTGCTCCCTGGAAGATCCAGAACTAAATCTAAAGTTTTAAATTCTAAAGCTCTCAAAAATCAGGCTCCATCTTCTATCAGAGATCTTGTTCCAGATGTTTCCATCAGAGCTCTTGGCTCTCAGACTGCAGGTTTACTTGTGGTTTCTAGAGTTTCTAAAAGCAGAATGGGAGGCAGAGCTTTCGGTTCTCAGGTTCCTCTCTGGTAGAACCAGCTTCCAGTTTCCATCCATGAGGCAGAAACCCTGTCTACTTTTAGGACTCTGCTTCAGACTTTCTCCTTAAATAAACCCCATAGTTAAAAGTTAACTTGGGTTATGAGGTCAGAGTTTAGTGGATTAACAAATAAACAAAAGAAAAACAAACACCTTCTTGATGTTCAGTTGAAGACTTTAGTGCAGCACTGTATTGTTACTCTGTTGTGTCTTATGGATAAAAACATCTGAGAGATAATTTGTTGAGCTCTCAGTAAAAGAAAAGCTGGAAAAATTAGAATGAATAGAAACTGATGTTGATTGAGAAGTATTTTAAGGTTTGATGATGCCTCTTTTCAGAATGTGGTGGCAAATGACTCTTCCTGATGGAGCTGCTGATGTAGAGTTCAGCTGAAGTGGGAGGTCAGTTATCACTTCCTCCATCTGAGGAGGAGCATTCACAAGAGCCTCATCTTGGAGGTGTTGGGAGTCACGACACACTGAGGAACACATTATTGCTCCCAGCTGGTCTGAGAGGGATGAGGAAGCAGCTGGATAAAAGGACATCTGGCTTCTCCTGCTCGCCCTGCGGCGGAGACCCGGGGAGGCAACAAGTGACACTGAGAGGATATTTGTGCCACATTTCATTCATCCCTCATCACAACTCCTTTAGCACGTGAGGCCTGAACTTACCTAATATAATCTCCATCATCAGTGGCGGTACCAAACTCAATGAGGCCTTCATCCAACATGTAGGTCACTGTGTTCAACCCTTCTGTCACGATCACTTCTGTCTTACCATCAGCTCGCTGCAGATCCACAACGTCTCCCTGAAAAAAAGAAACAAAAGGCTGCAGAAAAGACTCACAAGCCACACAGAACATGTACAGTAGAACCAGCACATAATATTATTTGTCATCAAAACAGGACGTTTGGAAAGATGCAGCAGACAAAACCTGAAATCTGTCCTTCTGTTTTTACACCAGAGGTTGCTCAGCACAATTTTTAACACAAGCCTAAGTTGTGTTAATTTCTAAATCTTAAACTAGAGCTCAATCTGGCTCTACATGAAACTCAGAAACACAAAAACTGAAGAAAATCTAAGGAATTCAAGTGCTTTGGGTTTAAAGCCAGGGAGATAAACTGTGCAAAAATATTACTGTAGATTAGAAAGGATTTTAAACAATTGTTTATATAGTACTACTTATACCCAAAAGAGTAAATACCAATGAAACAATAAATAGTTTGAATTGTTGAAAAAAGTGTTTTGATGTTTTTTATATTTTATTCAGTCATCATAACAGCAACTGTTTATGTGAGAAGCAGTGTAAGGTGATTTCATATCTCAATGATTGGCAGAATAAACATAATAAAAATTAATATCTTACTAAAGTTTAGTACTTTTTTCAGAATACACCCCTGTCGCTCCCTTCAGACTTCTTCCTCATAATTAAAAAATTCTTTAACCGATTTCTGTGGAAACACATGCGTCCCAAACTTCGTCTGTCCCTTTTATATTTACCTTTCGATAGAGGAGGGCTGCCATGTCCTAACTTGATTTGGTATTATTTGGCTGCTCAATTAACAACAATAATGTTTTATTTTGCTACAGAAAATTCTCTTGCACAGAAAACAAAAGAATCATGGCCCCTTCAACTACCTCTACTCACAGAATAATCTGAAACAGAGTACATTTAATCCAATAGTTCAAAATGATAGGTATTTTACCTAAATAAGACACCTCACTTCTCCATATTTAGGGAAACAACTAATTTTCTCTGGGCAGAAAGCATGAGGGATTTAAAGGCACACTAAGCAACTTTTGATATTTTAAATCTTTTTCTTGAGTCAGTATGTGCTAATATGACTCTTTACAGGGTTAATGAAAAGTCACTCAGCCCTATCTGCTGCTTGTGTCCAGAATACCACACTTGCAACTTCAGAGGCCCAGTCCCAATACTCGCACTTCCACCCTCGCGCCCCTCAGTTGCGCGTTCTTGCTGAGGTGCACAAGTGCTTAGGGTGTCCCGGTTCTCCTGGGCGGAGACTCCGGACCCTATCCCCGCCCCCTTTTCCACCCTTGTTACACACTTCGCCGAAGTCCACATCGGAGCGGACTTCAGCGAAGGGTATTACCCATAATTCATTGCTGCATTAGAATCTCGCGAGAAGGTAGCGGTTCCTCCACTTTACAAGAACAGAGACCTGGTTTTATTGGGAGCAACAGGGACAAAGAAAGTTTATCATGATCTTAAATACTCTTTGGATGTACCTTGTTCCATTTCACGTTTGTATTTTGTAGTTATTAAACTGAATGTTTTGTTCTGTCTAAACGAAAAAGAAAATCAATAAATATATTGTTAAAAAAGTGAATTCATTACATCTGAAAAAATATGATAAGATCACGCATCGATGGTGAGAATGTTTAAGATATATACGGATGTTTAAGAAAGATTAGAACAAGACAATGAGATTTTTGAGTTTACAAGATAAATAAACAGTGAACACCTGAAAAGGCTGAAAAATAATGAAAATGACATCATGTGGCTGCATGGTGGCGCAGTTGGTTAGCACTGTTGCCTCGCAGCAAGGAGGTCGTGGGTTCGCGTCCCGGCTCTGCGGCCTCTCTGCGTGGAGTTTGCATGTTCTCCCTGTGCGTGCGTGGGTTTCCTCCGGGTACTCCGGTTTCCTCCCACAGTCCAAAGACATGACTGTCAGGCTAATTGGGCTGGTAAATTGTCCTTAGGTGTGAGTGGGTGTGTGGTTGTTTGTCTCGTTCGTCTCTGTGTGGCCCTGTGATGGACTGGCGACCTGTCCAGGGTGTCCCCCGCCTCTCGCCCCTTGACCGCTGGAGATAGGCACCGGCTCTCCCGCGACCCTCTGTGGAGGATGAAGCGGCTACAGAAAATGGATGGATGGATGGATGACATCATGTTGCTAAGCAGTGACGTGTACATGTCACCTGGGATGAGATGTGTCAGAGAGGGGAGTCTAACCTTGATGGTGAACATGGACATGCTGTCTGGGCTGTCGATGGTGTACCAGACACAGAGGTTTCCTCGGTTCTGGGCGACTACCACATCACTGCCTGGAATCCACTGGACATACGAGCAGTAACTCAGCAGAGTGGTCTTCACCCCCGACTTGACGTCGTACAGATAGAGCTGAGAAGAGGAGGGACGAAAAGAAAGGAAGTGGAAAAATCCTCAGTTTCATCCATAACAGGCTCATCGGTGAAACACTAACTGCAGTGTTAAAGAAAAGATTTTAATTTTCTCAATGAGAGACAAAAATGATGACCTAACTCCCTGGAAAGGTCTACTCCAGGGTACTAGAGAGGAGGGTCCAGTCGGTGGTTAAATCTCGGATAGAGAAGGAGCAATGTGGTTTTTGTTTTGACCATGGAACTGTGGACCAGTATAAGGGTGTGTGGTCTTTTGTTAAGGGCCATTCAGTCGCTGTACCAGAGGAGTGTGAGTTTGGTCCACATAGCCGTCAGTAAGTCGGACCTGTTCCTGGTGAGGGTTGGACTCTGCCAGAACTATCCCTTGTCACCTGTTCTGTTCATAACCTTCTTGGACAGAATTTCTAGTTGTAGCCGGGGTGCGGAGGGTGTCGAGTTTGGTTGAAGGAGAATCTTGTCTCTGCTTTTTGGGATGCTGCACCTGCAACCCGGACCCAGGTAAGCAGAAAGGCCAGGCAAGGGAAATCATGTTCATGTGTTTTTTCTGTAGGGGACAAATGCTGAAAAATATAATCATTATTCTGCGTGAAAAGTTAACTCTCACTATAACTTTCTTTTTTCTCTCTTCTCTTATTTTGATGACATTTTGCTTCATTAAATATCAACATGTCATTTTTTAATTCAGCTTAAACATAAAAGTCATATAAATCATCATTATGTGATGTGGGATGTCACATCACTGTAAGATAAACTGATTTTTTAGGGTCTTCACCTTAAAGTTTAAACATAAACACAAATTATTTTATTTATTGTAAAACGACTGACAGCAGCTTCCTGCCACTGCTGTCCTGAACCTGAAGTTTCCATTTTACAGCAACTGGAAAGGCTTTCACGCTTTTTATATTATATTTCTATTTTTTTGTCACTGGGGAAAGGTATATGACAGTAACATTAAGAATTTAGAAAACTTGGCAAATATTTGAACAGAATTTTATCATTTTGAGGTGAAAGATCTAAAGTGAGTTTGTATTGAGAAGGTTTTACTCTGAATCCATCAAATGCTGTCAAAAAAAGTCTCAAGTCAATAAAACCAGGTCATAATGAGACCGAAGAAAACAACGAGAACCACTTGATGAACAAAAATGACCAATCTCTTTAGAAATCATGAGTCAAATTATGAAGCTTCCACGTTCATCCCAACTTTCCCTCCAAATTCCCAGCAGGCCGAGCTGCTCCCACACAGCCTGTTTCAGGTGATGGATGTGACTGTGACAGCAGACACTCCAGCCGAGGACACATTTTATTTTTCTCTTTTTACCTGCCTGTCATGTGCCCTCTCTGTCTTCCTGCCTCTAGGTCTCTGTCTCATTGTTTCCACTCTCTCAGCCCCTCGAGGTGCTGAGGTTTCATTCTCACCTGCAGCTTCTTGTCCCTGAACAGCAGTTTGCATCCGGTTTCATTGAGCTCCAGCCAGTCGATCTTGGAGCTGTGGGTGATGTTTCCCAGACTGTGGCCTCCAGCCAGGTCCACTGAGGAGAGAAAACAACCCACAGATCAACTGGGCTGCAGTCAAAACGCCTTTTATTCAAGATTAAACTCAGCCAGATATTAATTCTACCAGCAAATGGGAGCTGTATGATTGCTTGAAACATTTTTAGTACCTCATCTCAAACTGATTTTATATTACATCACTGAAATGACAAATTTACAGCTTTTTTGATTCTGTACAGTAAAATGCAAGGTGAAGGTGTTAAACGATGCTCAACTACAAATCATCCATTTCTGATTAACAGGAACTTTATCAGCTGATCATGTCTGACCACTGTAAGAACGGGTATCAACTAATAAAAACCTCAGAAAACATGGAAACTGTCTGTAGAGGCTGGGCTGGCAGCTGACTACATTTATGTGATTATCAACAAATCACATGGTGGTGGTGGTGGGGGCTGTGGAGGTTCAGATCTAGAACTGTGTGCTCATTAGGTCCCCTAGGGGGGGCACGCCCTCCAGTTTGAGAACCACTGCTCTAAACAATCTTTTAACACTGTGTGACCGGTGTTCTGCTCTCAAATGGGTCCAGACATTAATGTACTCCATAAGTAATGTTCTGATTTAAATCACTTCATTCACATGTCTTGTTTCTTACCGATGGCAAAGGTCTTCTTGTCAATCAGATAGGCGAGCTTCTTGTTGTCCTCAGCTCCTCTCTGCTTCCTCTCATTTAGTCGCACACTACACACACACACACACACACACACACACACACACAATACAATAAAATAAGGAGCACAGTGTATTATGGCTGAATGTGTGTTTTGACATAGAAGTCACGAGCTTCTACTGCATCATGTTTTTGTGCTGCTGACTCCGTCCAGAGGTCAGCAGCCTGATGAGAAACCTGCTGCCTCACTGTTGGCAGGTCTGCATACATCAACATGAATGTGTGCTGATTAGCAGCTTGTGGTGCACCACCATCTGTCCTGATACTTAAGATTTCTGCAAAACTCAATACAGCCACCTAGTGGACAGACCTGTAACAAAGATAATTTATTCTGTTGATGCAGTGGTGTCCAATCCTGACCCTCAATGGTTACTAACATCACTAGGATGTGTCTTATGAGGAACTGTACCTACCTGATGAGGTGAGGATTCATAAACTCTGTTCTGACTGATCCTAGGATCTCATTGTGGCCGTACTCCACCAAACTCAGCTCCCCGGCGTTAAAGATCATACACACCTGAGAACAGAAAGGATGATGAATACAAACCCACAGCATGGACACATCCTCAGACAGCTAACATGGTTTTTCTCTTTTACTCTGTGTGTGTGTGTGTGTGTGTGTGTGTGTGTGTGTGTACACTTACAGTTTCATTTTCAAAAAAGAACTTCTCATTTCCTCCAGAACCAGACCAAGGAACCTGAGTGGAAGAAACAGAAAGAAACAAAATAAATAAGAAATAAAAAACAAACTATGTTTGAAACAGACAGTTCTCTTCTTAGTCAAAGAGTTTCAGTTTCATAGGAGCTTAAACACCTCGCTTAGTTTATTTATCAGCAGGTCTCCAAGCAGGAGCGTGTCGGAGGTGTGAGCCACCAGGTAGCGATCTTTTCCCATGATCTTAACCTCCTCTATCTCATAACCATAGAAGGACTTCAGAACCACACGCGTTCCTGTGGAGAGGTTCTTCACAATCACCTGAATAAACAGAAACATTCCAACGTTTACATGTTTATTTCATGGAAAGAACACCTCATGCATCACAGGAAATAACAATGAATCATATTCATTCGTTTTATATTTACAGAACAAAAACGTTTGTTCTCAGTAATATCTGAAGATAAGTCTGAACATGTTGGTTTTAGCAGAAACGTCCAAACAGAACGTTTATGGATGTCATCGTTTCTAGATGCAGCTCATGTTTTCTGGAACATTTAACTGATTTGATTCAAAATTAGAAAACAAAGAAAACTGCTGAAATTAAACTTATGTCATCTGAATGGTTTCACACAATGAACGAAATTTTTTAAATTTCCAATCAGTTCTTGATTTGTAACAGTGGGACAGCAGAGTCCTGATTAAATGGATCGTTCTTTGATGATTTTAGGTTAGGTTCCTGTAAAACAGCAGAGTGGTTTATTCATTGAGATTAGCCGTTTTTGTCCAGTTTTCCTGTCTCTACCTGACTCAGGCCCACGTAGGTCATCTCAAACTTGTTCTTGTAGATGCTTCTCCTCAGACAGCAGTCAAACATCTCCACTCCTCCACACAGCGTTCCCTGTCACAACACAACCAGAAAAACAACAACAACTAAAACATGCTTAAGCTTTGTTTATGTTGATTTCTAATGATAGAAAAAGACACAAGTTTAGAGCTGCAGTAGACTCTTAAATAACTTTTAAGAGTTTAAGACAAAGTGAAGTTTCCTGTGTGCATATTTGACTGCTGCTGCCAATCTCCAGTAAATAAATAAAGGTTTAAAAAGCTGGTTAAGAAAGATGATTGACTGATTGATTGACTTTATTAACAGACACCCAGGTCCATAAAAAGAAATACATATGGAATAAAAACACAAAATAAAAACAGATAAAATCAAAATAAAATCCATAAAATAGCAGATAAAAATACACACACAAAATGCATAAAAAGGCATTTACCCTCTAAAAAATATAAAACTGTTATAAAAATCCTACTATGTAATCAATTCACACGACTGAGAATATTCACACAAACATTTCAACCAGTGCTTTCTTATAGTGGATAAATAGCGACAACAACTCAGAGCAGGATCAGTGATTGCTGAGATTATACTGCTAGCAGAACTATCCAGTCGCTCTCTAAAGGTGAACATTAACTTTCTTAACAGAGCTTTAAAAGTGCACACACCAGCCATAACAAACATCTGGCTGGCACTCCCCCCTCTGGGTATTTCGAGAACAGCTCGTAGGGCATCATTGTATGAAACTTGCATCTTCTGCATGCTGCTTTTATTGTATGAGGACCACAGTTGGGCAGTGTATAATGATGTGCAATACGCTTTGAACAGAGCCACCTTAACTGGAGATGAGCAGAAACCAAACTTACTTGTTATAGTGTTGGCCTGTGCATAGAGCTTACAGCGTTGCCTATGAATATCATCATCATCCCTCATTTGATCATTTATCCAGTGGCCCAGGTATTTCACCTTTTCACAGACTTTAAGATCCTTATTGGACAGTTTAAACAGAGGGAAGTTTAGCTTTTTATCCTGCTTTGTTCTGCAGATCACAACAGCACTTTTACTAGCATTATGCTGAATATCATGTTGTACCCCATATTCATTACAAATATTCAGTAGCTGCTGCAAACCCGCACTGCTTGGACTGAATATCACCAGATCATCTGCATACATAAGATGGTTGATCAGTTTGACCCACCAGACATCCTGTGTTACAGGCTCTCAACTGCACTGACAGATCGTCCATATACAGATTAAATAATACAGGAGACAGGATTCCTCCCTGCCTAACACCATTGCTAACTCCAAAGGGGGTGGAGATGGTGCCTCCCCATTTAACCTGCATCGTCTGATGGTCATACCAATAAGTGAGGATCCTCACAATACTCCCAGGGACCCCTCGTTGTTTTAACTTTCCATAAAGTTTCCTGTTTGCTCCTATACCAGTTCACAATTTCTTTTAGTGCATATATACACATATCAGTACCATGTTTTGGCTTAAAGTCAAACTGATTATCCATGGAATTAATATACACATATACACACTCATCTTTTCAAGTAGAATTATTTCAAAAACTTTGGATATAATACTGGCTAGGGCAATCGGCCTATAATTATCCACACTGGTCACCTTCCCAGCTTTATCCTTAATAACTGGGACCAGCAGAATTCCCAGCATTGAGTCAGGTAATATACCATGAATCATAAAACCATTAAAACAAAGAGCTAGGAGCTAGTCTTGGACTAGCATATTTCAGATGCTCTGCACTGATGTGATCCAAACCACAAGCCTTGTTACCAGATAGTTTGTGAATAGCTACGTATACCTCATAGGTCATTATACTTTTAGGTTCATCATCTATATCTGCATCATCCTCATACGTATCTCTTTTAAGACAGTTGAATACAGCATGGTAGTGCTGTCTCCACAATTCTACAATATTATCAGCCAGAGACACCTTCAACAGTACCTGGAGATGACTTGTATAGAACCATTTCAACAGAATTCACAGTGCTTTACAGAAAAATAGGACATACAAATAAAGACAAATACATTAGATGACAAGAAATTATTCAAAAGAAATGCAATCAAATCATAACATCACATAACAAAAGAAACAGGCAGTAAATGGCAGATTTAAAAAGATATAAACTGATATTTTAACTAAAGCTACAGTGAACAATAATGTTTTCAGTCCTGGTTTAAAAGAGCCAACAGTTTCTGAACACCTCGGATTTCAGGCAGCTGGTTCCAGAGCTGAGAAAGAAACTAAAGATTTAATTCTGGTTCTGGGAACAGAGTAATGCCTCTGAGGACCTGAGGGGTCTACATGGTTCCTACCAGAGAACTAACTGAGATGTATTTAGGCTCAACACCATTCTTACAGACTAACAAGATTTTACACTGTATTCTTTTAAAACAGGGAGCCAAAAGCAGCGATTTAAGGACTGGACTGATCCTTTTTCCTGGTGTTGGTCAGGACTCTGGCAGCAGCATTTTGGATGAGCTGCAGCTGCCTGACTGATTTTACACTGACACCTGTAAAGACACCGTTACAATAATCAAACCTACTGAAGATAAAAGCATGCTTCAGCTTTTCATTGTCCTGTTTTGACAGGAACTCCTGGATTCTGGTGATGATTTTAAAATGGTAGTAGGCTGATTGTGTAACAGATCATATATGGTTGATGTAATTCAGGTCTGTGTCCATAATTGCACTCAGGTTTCTGGCCTGTTCAGTGGTCTTTAGCCCAGCACATAACTGACTTCTGTGACTGCATTGAGCTGGAGGAAAGTCTGGCCCATCCTTTCAGTGATGTTATGGATATACTGACCCAGTAAGGGACTGTGATCTATAATCTAAAGCACAATAGATAAATATTGAGTTGAATATTATAGTTACAGCACAAAGACGTGATCCGTCCTTCTTCCAAGCCAAGCTGGTGATGCTGTAGAGGTTTGGGATCTCTTTGGGTTTGGCTTCATCCCACATGCCTCTCCTCGGAGCCCAGTTAAACACTCGCAGTCTGCACAAACATCAGAGAAAACACATCTCATCCCTCCCAGCTGGTCCCTCTTTGACATCATCTGTAACATAACCAACAGACGGACACACACTGACCGGTCGTGGCTGCCAAAAACGACAGACTGCCCGCTGGGGCTGGTGACCGCCACCATGAACTCCTTCTCAGAGGTGTCGCGGCTGTAGTCGAAGGTCTGCAGGATGCGACCCTCTCTGTCATACGCCACCACCTTCTTATCACAGCCACCCACCGTGATGCTGTTTGCACCCCAGGCCAGAGCATAAGGAGGGCAGGGGTGTGTCAGCAGCTTACCCTGAGACAGAACAGGGTGATGCGGGAGCAGATAAATGAGAAAACATCCACAGGTTTTCAGTTTATGACTGATCAATGTGGACACATGTACCTGAGATTCTCCTGAGCCTTCATCATCAAAGAAATAACGCACAATGTTCCCGTCAGCATAACCAGACAGGATGCCTTTACCAGAAACACTGAGGGAAATGACATTTTATTATTTAGAACCAACAGGTGCAGTGAGACTGAAACAAAATGAATTCTATAGATTAGATGTTTACTTTGATGCAAGTGAGATAACGCAGGATTCTGTGGTGTACATGGTGGAAGATTTATTTGTCTGGATGTTGGCAAGCCGAACCTGCAAAAAGTCAGAGAAAAACTTAACCTTAAAACACCAAATGCATCATATTTACCTGTTTCTACATTTCTAAGATCTCCACCCTTTAACAGGATTAGTGCTTGTTTTAAAACTTGATATTTAACTTGATGTTTTCTGTCTCCCTCTGGTGGAGAATATAAATACTGCAAGTGTCATTTAATAAAAAGTGCTTTTCTCATTATTTTACAGAAAACTAGAATAAATAATGATGAAATTAGCAAATAAGTCATTGAATTTTAAGATTTTCATTTTCTGAATATTATTTCAGTAATAACAATGATCAGGTTTTATATATTTAGGTAACTTTTCTGTTTTATTTCATCCACTTCAGCTTCTCAGAGCTGATATTTTCACAAACTAAAACACTCAAGTCATGAGAACTCAGTTAAAAATAATAACATAAAGATTAAACTTTGTATTCAGTACAGTATAAATAAACATGATATCATGGATTTCATTCCAGGACTCCCTGGAAGAAGAGATTTTATATCTCCATGAAATGTTTCTGCTAGAATAAAGGATTTAGTTTTCATTTAATCTTTTATTCTGAAGTTTTTCCTGTTGAGGGATGAGTTTATTTTATGAGCTTTAGTTAGTTTGACTTCCTGACTGTTGTTTCACACCTGGTTAGCTAAATAAGCAGATTATGACAGCTGTATTTAGTAGCTCTGTTCAGTGTTTTTAATTCTTTGATCACATGTTTTGTTTTAACTCAGTTTTACACCCGGTATCACCCAGTGTGTTTGGCATTCTTTTGTCATTAAGCTTCCTACAGTTTCACTTTGACTTAGTTACTAAAACTCCTAATAAAAGAGACATTCTGTTGACTTACCTTGCCATTAACCAACCCACAAACAATAGCATTGTCTGCAGGCCAAAGAAGACAAGTCACAGCGCTCTGCAACACAGATACAGTATGTAACATGATCAGGTTCTTGTTGGTGACTGAAGCTTTTCACAGACCCAAAAGAAAGCTTTATTTTAAACCTCCT
>SSNR01000277.1:254763-278575 GCA_006937965.1 Callopanchax toddi | reverse complement strand
TGTGTGTGTGTGTGTGTGTGTGTGTGTGTGTGTACACTTACAGTTTCATTTTCAAAAAAGAACTTCTCATTTCCTCCAGAACCAGACCAAGGAACCTGAGTGGAAGAAACAGAAAGAAACAAAATAAATAAGAAATAAAAAACAAACTATGTTTGAAACAGACAGTTCTCTTCTTAGTCAAAGAGTTTCAGTTTCATAGGAGCTTAAACACCTCGCTTAGTTTATTTATCAGCAGGTCTCCAAGCAGGAGCGTGTCGGAGGTGTGAGCCACCAGGTAGCGATCTTTTCCCATGATCTTAACCTCCTCTATCTCATAACCATAGAAGGACTTCAGAACCACACGCGTTCCTGTGGAGAGGTTCTTCACAATCACCTGAATAAACAGAAACATTCCAATGTTTACATGTTTATTTCATGGAAAAAACACCTCATGCATCACAGGAAATAACAATGAATCATATTCATTCGTTTTATATTTACAGAACAAAAAAAAAAGTTTGTTCTCAGTAATATCTGAAGATAAGTCTGAACATGTTGGTTTTAGCAGAAACTTCCAAACAGAACGTTTATGGATCTCATCGTTTCTAGATGCAGCTCATGTTTTCTGGAACATTTAACTGATTTGATTCAAAATTAGAAAACAAAGAAAACTGCTGAAATTAAACTTATGTCATCTGAATGGTTTCACACAATGAAGGGAATTTTTTAAATTTCCAATCAACTCTTGATTTGTAACAGTGGGACAGCAGAGTCCTGATTAAATGGATCGTTCTTTGATGATTTTAGGTTAGGTTCCTGTAAAACAACAGAGTGGTTTATTCATTGAGATTAGCCGTTTTTGTCCAGTTTTCCTGTCTCTACCTGACTCAGGCCCACGTAGGTCATCTCAAACTTGTTCTTGTAGATGCTTCTCCTCAGACAGCAGTCAAACATCTCCACTCCTCCACACAGCGTTCCCTGTCACAACACAACCAGAAAAACAACAACAACTAAAACATGCTTAAGCTTTGTTTATGTTGATTTCTAATGATAGAAAAAGACACAAGTTTAGAGCTGCAGTAGACTCTTAAATAACTTTTAAGAGTTTAAGACAAAGTGAAGTTTCCTGTGTGCATATTTGACTGCTGCTGCCAATCTCCAGTAAATAAATAAAGGTTTAGTTCTGTTTCTGGGAACAGAGGAAACATGCCTCTGAGGACCTGAGGGGTCTACATGGTTTCTACCAGAGAACCAGTTGAGATGTATGTAGGCTCAACACCATTCTTACAGAATTCTTACTTACATTCTCCTGCCGTTCATCCAACACTGGATTCTTCACATCCTTTGAACTGCAGCTGATTCAAATTGGGGATAAAATCCTAATTTATTGTGCTGTAGTTTACAGTCAACTAGGTCCAAACAGGTCTTTCTTAGAGGATTTCAGTGACTTCTCATCTGCCTCTATCAAGCTCCCCAGGCTGGTCATAGCTGGTGACTTTAACATCCACATTGATGACTCTGACCCTCTTGCTAAGAGCATCAGTCTCATGGACTCATTTAATTTTACCCAACATGTATCAGGACCCACTCATTCTGGTGGTCACACTTCTCCATTTAAAAGATCTGTTAGTCTCTTTTAATCTTGCTGTCAAAGAAGTAAGGGCCACCTACTTCTCCAACTTGATCTCTAGGAGTAAAAGTAACTCCAAACTGTTCTCCAGCACCATCAGAACCCTTACTACACCTGCTGCACCCACGATTCCCATCTCCTCCAAAGATGACTGCCAGCTCTTTCTCTCTCATTTTGTGGACAAGGTCAGAAATGTGAGGAATAACATTTCTCCACCTACACCTGGGCTGATACAGTATTTCCCTCTTTAGCTCGGCCTGTTGTCTTGGATCAGTTTTCACCAGTATCCTTACGTGAGCTAGCTATGCTTGTTAGCACCATGAAGCCATCTCCCTGCTCTCTAGACATTTTACCTGCATGCCTATTTAAGAGTGTTTTTGATAGTATTGGTTTCAGTGTCCTTACCATAGTGCCACAGTTATATTTTATGTTTCTGTAACAAGCTTTTGTTGTCATGTAAAGTGCTTTAAAATGCTTTGGTGGTTCCTACTTTTAAAGGCTCTATACAAATAAAGTTTTACTTACAGACTAACAAGATTTTACACTGTATTCTTTTAAAACAGGGAGCCAAAAGCAGCGATTTAAGGACTGGACTGATCCTTTTTCCTGGTGTTGGTCAGGACTCTGGCAGCAGCATTTTGGATGAGCTGCAGCTGCCTGACTGATTTTACACTGACACCTGTAAAGACACCGTTACAATAATCAAACCTACTGAAGATAAAAGCATGCTTCAGCTTTTCATTGTCCTGTTTTGACAGGAACTCCTGGATTCTGGTGATGATTTTAAAATGGTAGTAGGCTGATTGTGTAACAGATCATATATGGTTGATGTAATTCAGGTCTGTGTCCATAATTGCACTCAGGTTTCTGGCCTGTTCAGTGGTCTTTAGCCCAGCACATAATTGACTTCTGTGACTGCATTGAGCTGGAGGAAAGTCTGGCCCATCCTCTCAGTGATGTTATGAATATACTGACCCAGTAAGGGACTGTGATCATGCTGTGACACAGATGTATAAAGCTGTGCATCATCAGCATATGGTAAGAGACGAAATACTCTATAATCTGAGCTAGATTCATACCAGAAAGCATAACAGATAAATATTGAGTTGAATATTATAGTTACAGCACAAAGACGTGATCCGTCCTTCTTCCAAGCCAAGCTGGTGATGCTGTAGAGGTTTGGGATCTCTTTGGGTTTGGCTTCATCCCACATGCCTCTCCTCGGAGCCCAGTTAAACACTCGCAGTCTGCACAAACATCAGAGAAAACACATCTCATCCCTCCCAGCTGGTCCCTCTTTGACATCATCTGTAACATAACCAACAGACGGACACACACTGACCGGTCGTAGCTGCCAAAAACGACAGACTGCCCGCTGGGGCTGGTGACCGCCACCATGAACTCCTTCTCAGAGGTGTCGCGGCTGTAGTCGAAGGTCTGCAGGATGCGACCCTCTCTGTCATACGCCACCACCTTCTTATCACAGCCACCCACCGTGATGCTGTTTGCACCCCAGGCCAGAGCATAAGGAGGGCAGGGGTGTGTCAGCAGCTTACCCTGAGACAGAACAGGGTGATGCGGGAGCAGATAAATGAGAAAACATCCACAGGTTTTCAGTTTATGACTGATCAATGTGGACACATGTACCTGAGATTCTCCTGAGCCTTCATCATCAAAGAAATAACGCACAATGTTCCCGTCAGCATAACCAGACAGGATGCCTTTACCAGAAACACTGAGGGAAATGACATTTTATTATTTAGAACCAACAGGTGCAGTGAGACTGAAACAAAATGAATTCTATAGATTAGATGTTTACTTTGATGCAAGTGAGATAACGCAGGACTCTGTGGTGTACATGGTGGAAGATTTATTTGTCTGGATGTTGGCAAGGCGAACCTGCAAAAAGTCAGAGAAAAACTTAACCTTAAAACACCAAATGCATCATATTTACCTGTTTCTACATTTCTAAGATCTCCACCCTTTAACAGGATTAGTACTTTCTTTAACCCTCTGGAGTCGCAGCTGCTCGGGTACTGCTTAATGTTATGCAGCCAGGAAGCCTCTCAGCGTCATGGTTTCAACTTGTGTCGACAAAGGGGCCTTCAAGCTAAGTAACAGTTATGATTGAACATGTTTATCCAACTAAAAGTAAGGCATTTATGATAAATAAGTCATGCCAAGTAGGGCTGCACAATTAATCGTTAAAAAATCGTGATCTCAATTTATACTTGTATGTAGGGCTGCTCAATTATGGCAAAAATGATAATCACGATTATTTTTGACTGAAATTGAGATCACGATTATTTAAGATGATATTTATTTAACATTGATTAAATTTTAAAAAATATAGGACAATCATTGAATAGTGGCTTCTAAAGATTGTCAAAAAATAAATATAAAAATGTGCAAATACTGATAAATAACAAGACAGTGCAAATGTTTGCAATATAAAAAAATGGAAAAAAAAACATAAATATCTGAACTTCAACAACCTACTGTCTAATAATTATACATATAATAATCAAACTACCATTATATCAAACTGACTTTGAACTATGTAAATTTAGTTTAGCTGCCTGAACAAAAATAAAATGAAACACTGAAAGTAGTACCTAAAAATAAAAACTAGTGGGAGTTGAGAGGGTCTTTTCTCTATGCTCTTTCATATGGGTGGGAATTAAGAACTGGTTCCCATGTAGAACCGGTTCCAACAGACCAATTACATCAGAATTGTTCACCTCCAACTTTATCAATTCCTCTTAACAATCCTCTTGTTTCTCGTTTTCCAAAATTTTGCGTCGCGGATGGAACCGGCGTTGGGTCCACACCTGAACCGCTGCAGCGTCTTCACAGACAAACGAGGTGAACTCACAACAAACGCCGGGGGGAAAGGCGTTGCAGCGGTTCGGTCCCAGACGTAGTGCTGGCTCCGTCCAGACCAAACCTCGTCATGGGAACTACACTCCGCCCCACATTGTTTGGCATTCTTTTGTCATTAAGCTTCCTACAGTTTCACTTTGACTTAGTTACTAAAACTCCTAATAAAAGAGACATTCTGTTGACTTACCTTGCCATTAACCAACCCACAAACAATAGCATTTTCTGCAGGCCAAAGAAGACAAGTCACAGCGCTCTGCAACACAGATACAGTATGTAACATGATCAGGTTCTTGTTGGTGACACTGAAGCTTTTCACAGACCTAAAAGAAAACTTTATTTTAAACCTCCTGCTGGGAACGTGCCCTGTGTGATCTCTGCTTCACTTCTACCTTAAAGTCTCTAGAAACAAACGCCAGGATGGGTCAGGGCTTCTCCAGTTAGTGGAGCACTGAGCTTTTTAAAAAAAATCAAATATATGGATGAGACCAGCATCAAAATCCAAACCCAAGAAGAAGAAGAGGCCTATATAAATCACACAGACTCAGCAGATGCAGGAGGCTCAGCTGTGTTAGACCAAAGACCTGCACACAGACCAGAACCAGAACCAGAATACCCCCTAGGAGGTCCACAAAAGAGAATGGACTTTTTCCTTTGCTTTTGATGATATCTTTGAATTTTCTCAATTTAAACAGAAAAGTGGAGTACTGAGATTTTTGTTAATTCAAGCTAACTAAAGCCACAGTCTGGAGCATTTCTGCAAGGGAGAATTTTTTAATCCAATGTACCCTGGCCCCTCCCACTTCCCTGCACCACCTCTACACGCGCGTGCACGCCTGTTACAGTCCTTCAAAGGGTCTGTATTTTTGCAGGAAAAAACAACTAAAAGATGTAAACTGTTGTCTGTCGGCAGGCAGTTTCTGGTCTGAGCTCCGAGCAGACAACCGCACACAGAACTCACCTTGGGAGAAACTCCCCCTGCTGGTGACTTATAAAAACTACAGTTACCCCAAAACAAAACAAAATGTGTTCTTATAATGGGAGCTGGAACCTTCTTGCTTAAATAAAATGAATATAACTTTAAACCTTCAATGTGATAAGACATTTAATAGTATCACACGCTCACACTCCGGTCTCTAAAACTGCAGGTCATTCACGGTGCAACATTTTAGTCATGGCTTTCAGCTCCTGCTCAAAGTGTCCTGGAATGATAAACAAAACATCTTCAAAGATCAAGAAAAAGTCCAGTTACTTCTGTTTGAATCCATTACCACAGCACCAGCATCTGACAGGAAAGACTGGATGGAACATCTGGACTTCTAACAACTCATCCCCAAAAACACTCAGACTGGACAACCAAGAGACTCATCCTTACAGTCAGTAAATGTCCACATTCTGGACAGAGAAGACAGCTGTCCTGAGGGCAAAGTGAAGAACAAACGTTTGTAAAGAACTCCAGAGGTGGTGGGTTTAAGCTCCATAACATCTTTTCCCCAGCAGTTTAACCTCTGGCTTGTTGTCTCGACTCAAGTCACCATAAATGTCCCACATGATGGCTGGGAGAGCAACAGCCCGCCTGATGGGAAGTGTGTGAATCTACAAGTGCCACAAGAGTTCAACAACCTGAACATTCCCACCAGTCAGAGACCTTTAGGATGAAAGGTGAGGAGTCTACAGGAAGTTAAAAACTCTCTAAATCATCTATTAACACTAAAGTGGAAGCAAAACAACAAGTAGTCAAACACACAATGTTAAAGACCATGTTACCTCACTTTTACAACTTGAACACAGTTCTCATTACTTTCAGGAAACTTTTAAGAGTCAGCGTCTCTTTACTTACCGTTTGGACAAATTTGTTACAAATGACTTTCTTGTCCCCCCTACAAGAGACACAGAAGTGATTAAAAACTGCTCAGATACATCTTTGTTCAGAATAACATTCCAAACTAAATGTAAAGAAACAAAGCTACCAATCCGCTCCGATTTTATAGACATAGATGATGTTGTCCGACTGGCCGATGGCGATCTTGGTGGAGTCTGGGGAGAAGGCCATGGCGTTGACCACATAGCTGTCTTTTCCATACTAAAATGATGTAAAAAGATTTAAAAACCAACCATTAATGTGAACCCTTCTGTGTGTTTAATAACATAACAAATTAGAGCAGGATCATAGCAGCAGAAGCTAATTTCCTTCCAGCATGTAAGAAAAAGTATTTTATATCTAAATGTTCTTTAATCTTTAGATAATTCATGTTTTACACAACAATGTAACCCAGACGGAGCTGGGGATCAAACTGGTGACCCTCTGGTTACCAGACAGGCCACTCTCCCAACTGAGCTACTTGCCACCTCAATGTTTTATGTTTTATTCTTTTTTTATGTTGCATGAATGCTGCTTTATCCTATTTTATTATAAAGCACTTTGGTCTTGTGCTGGTTGTTTAAAAGTGCTTTATAAATAAAGTTGAAATACCGGTATATTGGACTGTATATTATAAAAAAGAAAAGTAGTTTCCTTAAAAGGTTGTGGAGGAAGGTTCCACAAAGTTAAAATGTTCAGTTACTCAAGTGGTAACTTTGTGTAATATATCTATAATTACATTTTTAGAAAAGAAAACAGCTGGGTGACAAAAATATTTATGACTAATGCTTTCATTCTACGTAGGATTAAGTTTTATGAATTACTAGCAACCCCCCCCCCCCACACACACACACACACACACACACACACACACACACACACAAATCACATTTTGGGTCTTTAAATAAATTAATGGACTAATCAGTTGCTTTTACAGAAACCATGACAAGTTGGAATTATGAACTTCCAATAAATGTCATGTCATATATATTATAATCAGGCAGATCTAGAATGATTGTCATATTTGATCTAGGTTTCCCAGTCCAGTCAAACAGTGTCTCACCTTGGGGTCCAGCGGTTTGGTGGAGAACTTGTCCCTCAGCTCTCCGGTCTCATCATAGATCAGAACCAGCCGGTCCGCAGTGCACACGGCGAATTTAATATCATTAGGCGCCCAGGCCATGCACGGGACCGCTGCAAACCGCTCCTAAGCAGGAAAGAGTCCGTTTAAAACTAATGGTTGTCAGCCGAACATTTCAGAGACCACTAGACTGTTCCTAAACACTTTAAAAGAAAATTATAAAGGGCTTATGTCTTGTTTACCAACACAGTTACGAAACATGCTCGTAAATGCACGTAAAATAAGTACCGGTATGTGTATTGATCTGCTCATGTGATTCGGCTCGGCAGCATAGTTGTAAGGTTATAACAATTACGTAAAGCACAAAGGTTCCGCTGTGTTTTAACGACATATATGTATGGATAACATACAAAAACACTTTAATTTTTTTTTTTAATTATAAAATACTTTTATGTATTCAGTAATTCCTACAGTTACGAAATATCCATCCATTTTCTGTGGCCGCTTCCTCCTCCAGAGGGTCGCTGGGAGCAGCGGGTGGCGAGAGCGAGAGGCGCGGGACACCCTGGACCAACAAGGCCGCCAGTCCATCAAGCAGTTACGAAAGATGCTCCACGTAAAATAAATAGTATTTATGTGTATACTGCTCATGTAATTCGGCAGCCTGTTTAATAAAAAGTTGTAACGTTATGACCTTTAAAACACGTACTTTAAGTATGGAGAACAGACTCAGTATATAGCTAAACTAGAACTGGTTACCATCAACATTTATATTAAATTAAAAAACACGCGTTTAAAACCCTTACTTATGAACAGGAAATAACATATAATAAAGTCACATTCTTGAATGGATTTGAAGTTTGAAGCTATTTAGCCTTAAGCGAGTCTCACTTTTGCTCTCCAGAATCAGCTAGCTTCAGCTAACCGGTTAGCCGGACTTACCTGAGGAGTTAGCAGCGTCTTAAGATGTTTCAGTAGCATTTTTTTTTTTTAACCTAACAGCTTCAGACTAATTGTCTGCACTCTCTAGTGGTACTCTCTCCTCTCCTCAACTGAACTTTGGTCTCCTTAGTAACAGCTGGAGACACGTGCATTTGGTGCATTTGTCACTGTCGGAATTGTCAGTGTATTTTTCCGAGCTACTTTGTTCTGGGAGATGTGTTTAAGTCTCAATGAAATAGTAAAAAGTGGACAGATATAAAGCAATTTCATGTCACAATTGACAGTTTCTTGGTCGTTGAGATGTCTTCTGTTCCACATTACGAAGCCACACAATGACACACAGTACCATTGTATGACTTTTCATTTTAAAATTGGGATTATTTACTACCCATGGATGTGTATGAAAACAGATAACAGTATATGAAAAATGTATAATAATAATTTACTCACACCCCTATAAAAACATTTAGTGTTAAACAAGTCTCACTTTATCATTCTCAAAAAAACTCGGCCATGTAAGAGACACAGTATCAACAAGAAACTAAAAAGTATTATGCAACAGTACAAAACATGCATACACCTAAAACAAATTAAAACAATTAAGGATAAATTATAAAAAATGAAAATTAAAGTAAGGCACCAGTAGGGACAAATCTCAAAGAATTAGGTCTACCAACAAATATTCTTTCGAATACATCAATGTATATGCACGTTTTTGTTTGTCATCCATGTCAATGTATTAACATGAACTAGAATCCACTAAAAAAAAGCCTGGAGGTTTGGGAGGAACTTTGAAAATCTTGTTTAATGCTTGTGAAAATTACCTAGCAGAATTATATGATTAATTAAAAAGCATAAAGCTTTGTTTTTGTACTCAAAATCTGTAATGTCTTTATTTCTAAAAGTATTGATATGACCAGTTTTTGCATGGATTAATGTTCTCCAAGTCTCTCCAAAACACAGATTAGTGGGCATATACAAAATAAGTGTAAAATAGTTTCTGGATCAACTTTACAAAAGGTGCATTTGTCATCCAAGTTAGTACATTTGGAAATTGCTTTGTTACAAGGGTAAATGTTATGTAAAATTTAAATAATGTAGTTCTCTAATTTTGTTAGAAATACAGAATTGAAAGAGGCACATCTACGCTTTGTGCCTAACTACTTCACTCAATTGTGAGTCTCAATAAAACTTCTCACTAGGTGAAATGTTTCAAAGCATTAAAGTACTTTCCTTACAAATTTATTTGACAATTTTTTGTCTATTATATCAATGCTTCCAATCTTTAAAGCTGGTATTTGAACATCAATTCTTTAATAACTTAAAACTCCTATGTGAAGCATTTTCTATGTCAAAGTTTTATAAATGTTTTAAATGATATTTCAGGTCTAAACTATGATCTATGGGTAGAGTTCCACAACATCTGTTATTCTTCTGAAGACCCTCCTTCCTCCTATAGACCACTTTAAATTCTCTCTGACTGGCACACTTTTTCATCCAATAAAATTAAAATTTCTACATTGGTGGCTGTCAGTCAATGTGCATGTGTTCTACTAGGAACACTACAAAAGCACTAGAACTGAGTCACAGATCGGCACCTCCTGGGCGACAGAAAAGTTCTGTCTTTTAAAGGCATACTTTGCAACTGTTTCATATTTTTAAATAATTTCCTTGAGCCAGTATTTGTTAATAACAGGGTTAATAAAAAGTCACTTAGCCCCATTTGGTGCTTAGATCCGGAATACCACGATTTCAAGATCTCAGTTTCCGATCCGATGCCCTGGAAGTCTCAAAGCCAGATATCTCGCAAGGGTTATGCTAACCCAAAGAGGCTAATTGTTATGCTAGCACCAGAATGTTTTTAGCACATAATTTCTGCTTTTTTTGATCTCTCCCTGCTTGAACACAGCTGATTTCTTTGAATGAGTGATGAACCGCTCCAGTAAAAGCAATGCAGGCAGTTAGATTTAGGGGTTTCTGAGCAGGGGCTGCATGGTGGCGCAGTTGGTTAGCACTGTTGCCTCGCAGCAAGGAGGTCGTGGGTTCGCGTCCCGGCTCTGCAGCCTCTCTGCGTGGAGTTTGCATGTTCTCCCCGTGCGTGCGTGGGTTTCCTCCGGGTACTCCGGTTTCCTCCCACAGTCCAAAGACATGACTGTCAGGCTAATAGGCTTTATGCACAGAGTACTTAGTAGAACTTCCGGTTTAAAATTACCTCGCAGGACCATTTCCGGTTCCATTTGAAACGTGAAGATTTCCAGAGTTAGAGTGCATTTCCAGCTAAAGATATTGTTTATAATCAAAACGAGTAATAGTATAGTATAGTACAGAATGATATATATATTATAGCACTAAGAAATGAAGCCATCATATAAGTATCAGCGGACGGGAAGCCTTGACAGCTGAACACTGCTGTGCTCCGTTGTGTACCGCATCAGCTGAATATAATTCATCAGTCCGTTTCCACACATTTCCACTGAATAAATAACTACAAAAAGGAAGGATTGTGAACTTAAGAAGAGAAAACGTGATCATTTCTAACCACACCGTGTCTGCAGTCCACACTTTGCAGCACAGTAGTCAAAGAGCCGAGTGGAGGAGGCTAACGGAGGAGGCGCGGCGCCGTTCGTGTGTAATTTCACTGGAACAACTATTCTTTTGGTGAATGAAGACTTGGTGTTTGATAACGTAGAGCTAGACCAGAGAAAGTTGAAAGTTGGGAAGCAGTTGGAGCCCACGATCACGGCTATATAGATCTGTCTCAGTGTTTTTTGATGATGGAAGCTACGAGCTAACGCTGTTAGCTTACCTTCAATTTCATGAATAAAGCTGGTTATATACAGCTTAAAGTCCTTCACCCGCTTGCTCGCAGACGTCTCTGTGTGTTTTTCAAAAATTCGGTGGACATCGTTTACCGTGATGCGCGGCAGGTCTTGAAGAAAACGGGTAAAAAAATCAATTTTGTCCAGTTTGTGTGGGAACAGCGTTGAACCGGAAGGGAGCGGCAGCCTCTATCGCAACCAGGAAGTGACCGTGCATAAACCCCATTGGGTTGGTAAATTGTCCTTAGGTGTGAGTGGGTGTGTGGTTGTTTGTCTCGTTCGTCTCTGTGTGGCCCTGCGATGGACTGGCGACCCGTCCAGGGTGTCCCCTGCCTCTCGCCCCTTGACCGCTGGAGATAGGCACCAGCTGCCCCGCGACCCTCTGTGGAGGATTAAGCGGCTACAGAAAATGGATGGATGGATGGGTTTCTGAGCAGAAACAATGCTAATGTTTTTATGGCAGTGATTTTGGTGGATTTACTGCCCTCGAGGTCCAAACAGGACTTAGAGGATTTGAGTTTATCTGCCTCCATCAAGCTGCCCAGGCTGCTCATAGCTGGGACTTTAACATCCACATTGATGGTAAATGGCCATTTACCATCAATGTGGCCAAATCAAATGGCCAAAGTTCAGGTTTTGACACCAACTTTCTCAGTTTGGAAATATTTCTCAGATGATAAAAACAGTTTCTGACCAGCTGTTTTGAGTGACCTTCAAGAGACATTGATTGGTCGAAAATAACACCCATATTCCTCAGGTTTGACTTTACAGCAGAACTTAAATGTCCAATATGTTGACTGATCAGAGGGACCATCCTATCAGGGGCAACAATCAGACATTCAGTCTTTTCAGGGTTTAACTGAAGGAAGTTATTTTCTAACCAGTTAGTAGCTGACAGACACTCCAGTAGTTCAGACAGTTTGTAGAACTCTGAGTCCTTGAAGGAGCAGTACAGCTGAATGTCATCTGCAAAAAGGTGGTAGGAGACATTGTGACATCTACTAATGATCTGTCCAAGAGGATGGATATATAGTAAAAACAGGAGAGGACCCAGAACAGAGCCTTGGGGTACCCCACAGAACAGATCTGTAGTATCTGACATGATGTTGTTTATATGGACACTGAAACTTCTGTTTGAGAGGTACGATCTGAACCAGTCTAAAACTGTTCCAGAGATCCCACCAGGTCACGGAGTCTGTTCACTAAGGTGCTGTGATCAACAGAAAGGTCCAACAAAACTAAGACTGTAAACTCCCTGGAGTCTGCTGCCATCATGATGTCACTGGATACTTTGAGTAAAGCTGTTTCTGTTGAATGTTTTTTACGGAAACCAGATTGGAATTTATCAAAAATGTTGTGTTGTTCCAGAAAAGAGACCAGCTGATCAGCCACAACTCTTTCTAAGAGTTTAGAGATATAGTTCAGTTTGGAAATGGGCCTGTAGTTATTTGGTTGAGAGGAGTCCAAACTGGGTTTTTTAAGGATGGGTTCAATAACAGCGTGTTTAAAGATGGAGGGGACAGAGCCGGTTTGGAGGGATAGGTTAATAAAATCAACAATGCATGGGCCAACTAGGTCAAAAGCTTTAAGAAGCAAAGAGGTTAGGAGAATATCAACTGGGCTTGAAGTTGGTTTCATGTTTTTAAGAATGAGACAGATGTCCTGAAAATGAACAGGTGTGAAGAAGGACCAGGTAAGGGAAGGAGGAGGGTGGATGGGAGAATAAGGAGCAGATGGGGGTGAGAAACCTGACCTGATGTTTCTAATTTTGTTCTCAAAGAATGAAAGGAAGTTGTTACAATCAGACCTTGAGAACACAGGGATTTGGGGCGTTTTAGGTGAAACTATCTGATTGATCGTGTCAAACAGAACTTTGGAGTTTTTATTTGAGGAAATCAGTTGAGAGAAGTAAACAGCTCTGGAGTTTTTAACCATTTCATTTAAAGATGTTATCAATTCCTTAAGGTACAGTCGGTGAATTTCCATTCTTGTTGATTTCCAAAGCCTCTCAGCTTTACGGCATGTCCTTCTGAGATTATAAATATGTTCGTTCATCCAGGGACTGTTCCTTCTATGAGATACCGCTGTTTGTTTAACTGGAGCTACTTTATCTAAGATAGTAGATGTAGCGCCGGCAAAGGCGTTACTATCTCTGAATTCTGACATCTGGTTCATCACAACAATAACTCATCTTTTTCCCAATAACTTGGATTAAAATGACTCTTTTATTATGTTGTAACCTGAATCAACATTCCTTCCAGGACCCGGTCGTGTCGGAAGAATGAGAAGATTTCCTTTAATTAATAATTAAACTTAAGGACTCTTTGATGTCTCATTCTAAAAAGACACCACCTTTAATCCACTGTCCAGAAATGTCTTAATATGATTAATTCATTTTCTTCCAGTATTAATGAATGTTGATGTTGCAGCAGTATTATTTCAGGTTTCTACTTTTGCTAAAAGGTTAAAGCATATTAATAATACATCTAAGTTTTTGCCTGGGCTTCCTTAATGACGAGAACCACGTGACTTGGTAACTCTTTCCCCATTGGGCCACGCGTCCAAAACTTTCCACGGTCAGACTTCCTGCCTGGAAGCTACCGTGTCCTCGAGTTCTCGTTCAACCTACAACGAGAGAACACAGCCTCCGTTTTCTCCGCTACACGGTAGGCTTTGATGCCGACTGCAAGTTTGGGTCTTAGCCCCAAGCAGTCTAGGACAATTTCCCCGGCTAGAAGCCAGACACCATCCGTCTGCTTCTGTTCACCAGCCATGGGGAAAGCCTGTTAGCCTCTGCACCAGCCGATCATGGAGCCGCTGACGCCGACTCATTCAGACGCCTCCGTGCCTCGAGTGACTTCCCGTTCACCAGGGACCGAACCGGGGTCCGTCAGGTTCTCACAGCCTACCGACGACCCTACAATCCGAGGTTCGTCAGACCAACGATCTCACCGACGAACCTCCACCTACCACGCCGAAGCGATCTGGAGCGGTCTCAGTGAGGTACCAACTCCGATCTGGTAAACCGAGGCTCTTGATAAATAACACTCCTTTCAAGTTAGGCTCAGTTCCCCTCCTAACTAGCTCCGACTCCCTAGAGATATTAATATCTCACGGGCTCTCGTCATTAACTCTCAGCTTAATAATATCAGAAGAATCTCTTAAGATGCACCATCTACCTCATATCTGTCTGTTCGTTCAATCTGTTTCTTTAATAAAATAACTGTAGTCTAAGTCTGCTTCTGGGTTATAACTTCCAAATATAACGTACGTAGGTCTTCCCTTTGAATCAAAAGAACCTAGATATCCTGCATAACACTTAGGTTAGTGAAGGTGGCTAGCATTGCTTAGCATAAAGCCGACAAAACTAAGCTAATAACCTTGCAGAAGTGTGTCCGTATTATAACAATAAAATCAGGTTATATTACGCTACATAAAACACTGCTGATTAAATGACTGGATGAAGGAGTTTGCATCTTCACCATGAACTAAGTTTCTATCAAACATTACAGAAAAACCATCAACTGCTGACTGATTAATGATGCGTCTTTCTGAACTCAGTTTGTGAGGGACAGGATCAACATTAGACTGAATCTTAAAGAAAACACAGCTGTGGTCACTCACATGAACCTCCTCAACATGTAACTGGCTGATGTTTAGACCCAGAGAGACGACTAGATCCAAAGTGTGACCCATATTATGGGTTGGTCCTGAAACATGCTGTTCAAAGTTAAAAGAATCAGTGATGGATAAGAAATCAGCTGCTGTGTTACACTCAGGGTTATCAATGTGAAAGTTAAAGTCACCCAGAATTAAAACCTTTTCCAGCTTAATCATGGATGATAAGAAATCTGAAAATTCAGAGAGAAAAGAGCCAGCTGGTCCAGGAGGTCTGTAAATTAATACACAGTAAAATACTTCTTGTAATCCTACTTTGATGATCTGACATTCAAACGTAGTGAAACAGCCACTGTTGATTAGACTACAGGCGTGTTTGTCCTTAAAGACCACAGCGAGACCTCCACCACGGCGTGAGGGGCGTGGTGTGGTAAACACAGAGCAACCTGGAGGACAGATTTCATTAGAATGGACAAAGTTACCATCTTGTTCCCATGGTTCAACTAGAAAAAAGAAGTCTAGGCCCTGCTGGGTGAAAAGGCCATTTAAGATAAAGGATTTGTTAGAAATGGATCTGGCATTCAACAGGGCACACTGAACTGAAGGATGCAGGTCATTTTTCTTCTTAGTTACTTGGAGATGGACGGGTCGTAAGCACCTGTTGAGTTTCCGGGTTCTCTGATCAGAGTGATTAGGGCAGCGGGTTGATAAATGGACTGGAATAGGAAAATGTTCTGGTTTGACAGCCGAGGAGGAAACTGTGGGGACAGAGACTCTGGGAAGGTGATGATTGAATTTGTGGAGGACTGTAAGGGGCAACGGCGTTTGGAGTGGTGGTGAGACCGAAGGCTGCAGAAGGTGTAGATGACTCGGATGTAAACAGTCATGTCTGTGTAGAGGAGTCCACCATAGATATACATCTATAGGACTGCACAGCGTACTTGATGTTAGCGCTCAGCATGCGTGAGCCAAGTCGGTTTGGGTGAACACCATCTCGCCTAAAAAAGGAAAAACGCTTCCAAAACAGATTAAAGTTGTCGATATAGCCAATATTGAGGGACCTGCAGGCAGACTGAAGCCAGGTGTGGAGAGAGAGCAGGCGGCTGAAACTTTCATCTCCACCAGAAACTGTGGGAATCGGGCCGGAGATGAAGACAGACATTCCACTGCTCTTCTGGATCTCCAGCAGCTGGTAAAAATGCTGTAATGTGACAACAGACTGCCGACGGGAGACATCGTTGGATCCAACATGAATGATCACTCTTCTGACTGAAGTCGGGACGGAGCACAGCAGACTTGGAAGTTTCTCCAGAATATCTTGAACGGTGGCCGATGGAAAACACTTTGTGATGACGTTGAAGAAGCGGACGTTCCTGATTATGGAGTCACCAACCAGCAGAGTGGTTGGGGAGAACAGTGGACGAGGCGAAGAGGGTTCTGGGTTTGATCTTGGGTTTGTGATCCTGTGGGGCCTAGGAGCTGGAGGGCTGGAGCTGGAGGGGCCCTGCTCCTGAGCCAGGGCAGGAGGTCCAGCGGAGTGTCGACGCACAGCTTCCTTCAGTGTTTAGCGTCGGGCAGTAGAAGTTGAGGTCCGGGGGGAGAGATGGTGGAGGCTGCTTCTTATGAACTACAGGCTCCAGACACACGGCTGCTGTGTGACAATGTGACAAAACATTAGCCAGAGCTATTGGATGGTAATTTTCCGAACAATTACTTCTGCCGTTTTTGTCTTTAATTACAGGCACCAATAGAACAGACATTAAGTTATCAGGCAAAAAACTGTGTCTCAAAAACCCACTGAAGCACAAGGCGAGCAGCACTGACACCCTTTGGCTGCAGTACTTCAGATGTTCTGCAGAGATCTGGTCAGGCCCCACCGATTTATTTGAGGACAACTTCTCAATAGCTGCATTAACTTCACCAGGTCTGATGCAAGCTCCCTCAGACCCAGTGTCCTCAATTTCATACCGGTCACCTCAGAGTAATGTTTCCTCCACATCTCAGCAATATTATCTGATCCAGTTACTCCATCTATGTTAGCAGTCATTGTTGTTCTACTATTATTCATTTTCTTAACGTCCTGCCAAAACCCATTCACGTTATTGTTCTGAAGTTTCCTAGCAAGTGAATTAGCCCGCATAGAGTTTTCATGTGTGTCATAGGGCTGGGGGGTGTCGGACCCAAAAACTCAGGCAACGCACAGAATGAATCAAGTAACGTTTATTAGAGAGGGTTGTGCTGCTCCAGGTGTCAGGCCACAGGGATGTTGTTGGGCTGCTGGTAATCTCCGGTTGAGCAGCACTGGAATGAGAGAATAGATGTTTAGAGATCTCTCACCATGGGGGAAGGACGGAGGAGGTGTGGTCATGTGAACGGTCCAGGTGGGTACACGTGGGGTCAGAGAGCAGGGAGGCACCAAGGTCCAGCAGGCAGAGAGGAGTCAGAGATCAGGCAAGGGTCTAGAACCAGGAGATCCAGATCTGTGGGGTAAGCAGGCAGGAGCAGGCAAAGGGCTGGAGTCCTGAGAGCAAAAACAGGGTAAAAAATGTTTAAAGAGCTTGACTTTGGCTTGATAAGGCTGGAGTATCGTCTGCGAGAGCATCAGATAATCTGGCACAGAGCTGTGGCTGGAGGGAGCTTATATCCTGGGGAGCACAGGTGGAGATGATTAGACAGGCAATCATGAGCAGACAGGCAACAGGCGAGCATGGTTAGGTGGTGTGCAGCAATGCAGAGAGGCAGGATCATGACAGTACCTCTCTCCTAAGGTCCGGCACCTGACGGACCCCCAGGCAGACCCGGGTGCGCAGCATGGAAGGCCCGGATGAGGGACTTGTCCAGTATATGCCGGGCGGGAACCCAGGAGCGCTCCTCAGGGCCGTAGCCCTCCCAGTCAACAAGATACTGGAGACCCCGACCCCAGCGGCGGGACCGAAGGAGACGACGTACGGTGTAAACCAAGCCCCCATCAACAAGCCGGGCTGGAGGAGGGGGCACAGAGGACTGTCCAAAATTACATGAATGGAAAGGCTTGATCCGGGACACATGAAAAGTGGGATGGACGCGCAGGGTGCGTGGGAGGCGCAGACGGACAGCAACAGGGTTAATGACCTTGGCGATGGGGAAAGGACCAACAAACCTCGGGGCAAGCTTACGATTCACCACCTTGAGAGGGAGATCCTTGGTGGAGAGCCACACCTTCTGCCCTTCCTGATATGCCGGTGCTGGAATGCGGTGGCGGTTGGCAGAGCGGGAGTAAACTGCTGTGGACTTTAGAAGGGCCCTCCGGGCTGTCCTCCAGACACGTTGGCATCGCAGTGCAGCCGCATGGGCAGAGGGGACGGTGGCCTCCTTCTCCTGAAGGGAAAAAACAGGAGGCTGGTAGCCATAAATAACATAAAAGGGAGAGAGACTGGTGGAGCTAGACGGCAAACAGTTAAGGGCATATTCAATCCATGGCAGGTTTTCAGACCATTTGGATGGGTCCTGTTGACAGAGGCCCCTGAGTTTGGTTTCGATCTCCTGATTTGCTCTTTCAGCCTGGCCATCCGTCTGGGGGTGAAAACCAGAAGAGAGACTGCGATGGATGCCGAGCAGACTGCAGAACTCTCCCCAGAATTTTGAAACAAACTGTGGGCCCCGATCAGAGACAATGTCACACGGTAGGCCGTGGAGACGGAAGACTTCTCGAGCTATGACAGTACTTAATTCCTTGGCAGAAGGGAGCTTTTTGAGGGGGACAAGGTGAGTCATTTTGGAAAAACGGTCAACAACAGTAAGCAAAACAGTGTGTGAGTTGGACTCAGGCAGACCTGTGACGAAATCCATAGCAACATGGGACCAGGGTCTGTGGGGGACAGGCAGTGGTCTGAGCAACCCAGCTGGTGGTCTCCTGGAGGGTTTGGTTTGGGCACAAACTTCACAAGCGGTGACAAAATCCTTGACATCCTGAGTTAGGGTACTCCACCAGAAATGTTTCCGGGCCAATGACAGGGTCCTAGCGATTCCTGGATGACAGAACAGTCGTGAGGAATGACAGAAAGACAGTACCTCGGAGATCAGGTGGTTAGGAACAAAGAGGCGGTTGGTCGGGCATTCTTTGGGAACAGGATTGCCATGATGAGCCTCCTCAATCTTCTTCTCCAGACTCAGACGAGAAACTGCCAACCTCACAGACTGAGGGAGAATGAAATCCTCTTCACCACCGGTTTGAGTAGGCTCTGCTTGCTCATGCATCCGGGATAGCGCATCCGGCTTAACGTTCTTGGACCCCGGTCTGTAAGAGAGGGAGAAGGTAAAGCGACTGAAGAAGAGAGCCCACCTGGCCTGTCTGGGATTAAGCCTTTTTGCTGTTTTGAGGTACTCAAGGTTCTTATGGTCCGTCCAGACAATAAATGGGACCACTGCTCCCTCCAGCCAATGACGCCACTCCTCCAGTGCCAGTTTAACTGCCAGCAACTCTCGGTCACCCACGTCATAGTTTTGTTCTGATGAAGACAGACGCCTGGAAAAGAAAGCACAGGGGTGGACCTTATTGTCAGAGAGGTTACGTTGACTTAACACAGCGCCCACTCCTGTATTGGAGGCATCCACTTCAACAATGAACTGTAGAGCAGGATCTGGGGAGCAGAGAACTGGAGCAGATGTGAATAGTGTCTTGAGATAGGTGAATGAGAGACCAGCTTTGCTAGACCACATGAATGTTACCTTGGAAGATGTGAGAGCATGGAGGGGTGCTGCAACAGAACTGTAGTTCTTTATGAAACGGCGGTAAAAGTTGGCAAAACCCAAAAACCTCTGCAGTTGTTTACGGTTCTTGGGTTTGGGCCAATCTTGGACTGCGGACACCTTGGCAGGGTCCATGGATACCTGATTGGGGGCTATGATGAATCCAAGGAAGGAAGTCGTGGTCTTGTGAAACTCACTTTTCTCTGCTTTGATAAACAGCTTGTTCTGCAGAAGCCTGAGGATGACAGAACGTACATGTTTCCTGTGACTGGTCAGATCTTTAGAAAATACAAGGATATCATCCAGGTAAACGAATACATACTGCCCCACCATGTCTCTGAGCACATCATTAAGCAGAGCCTGAAAGACAGCAGGGGCGTTGGTAAGACCAAAGGGCATGACTGAGTACTCATAGTGACCTGTGGGTGTGTTGAAGGCAGTCTTCCACTCATCTCCCTCTCTGATTCTGACTAAGTGATATGCATTACGCAAGTCCAACTTAGTAAATATGTTGGCCCCTTGAAGCAACTCAAATGCAGTATTCATAAGAGGAAGAGGGTAGCGATTTTTTATGGTGATGTCATTCAGCCCCCTGTAATCAATGCAGGGGCGTAGAGAGCCATCCTTTTTCCCCACAAAAAAGAACCCTGCGCCTGCAGGAGAGGAAGAGGGGCGAATGAGACCGGCTTTGAGTGCATCGTTGATGTATTTCTGCATGGCTTCATTTTCAGGTGCTGAAAGGGAGTACAAGCGTCCCCGAGGAGGGGAAGTGCCAGGAAGGAGGTCTATAGCACAGTCGTGAGGCCTGTGAGGAGGGAGAGTGGTGGCTTTGTGTTTGTTAAAGGCTTCTTTGAGGTCGTGGTATTCAGGGGGTACTTTACTCAGATCGGGATAGGTCTCTTGGATCTCATCAGGAAAGGGTTGAGGGGCATCAGCATGGGAAAGGCATTTAGCAGGACAGTCTTGGCCCCACCCAAGAACCTCTCCAGTGGTCCAGTCAAGATGAGGGTTATGTAGACGTAGCCATGGTGCGCCCAGAATGAGGGGCAACTCAGGCGTTCTGATAACGAGAAACTTGATAACTTCATGATGGTTACCCCCAACAGTGATTTTAATGGGTTCTGTGGTGTGAGTAACCTTATGGAGCAGATGACCATCAATGGCTCGGACCTCTTGAACACATCCGAGGGGGGCAAGACTTATCTTAAGGGCAGAGACGAGATCCATGTCAATAAAGTCTGCATCAGCCCCCGAGTCCACAAAAACAGGCAATTTGTGTTCCTGTCCATGGAGGTGGAGGATGGTCTGTAGTGGTGTAAGAAAAGAGGGTTTAGTGGTGATTTGATGGCTCAGAAGGAACCTCTTACCTCCTACTGAGCCTGGTCTTTTAATGGACACCCTCTGGCTTGGTGTCCCTCCTTGCCACAGTAAAAACAGAGGTCATCCTTTAGCCTCCTCTCACGTTCCCTCTCTGACAGCCTGCTCCTACCGATCTGCATCGGTTCAGGTCCCTCTGGGATGGGTGGGATGACTGGAGGGGCAGGTAGAGCAGGTAATTGGGTAGCTGATGGTCTGTACCCACCTTCTCTGCGGGGCGAGGGCCATGCTCTGGACCGTTCACTCCTCCTTTCATGGAGCCTCAGATCAATTCGGCTGGCAAGAACCTCCAGCTCCTCCAGACTTTCTGGTGCATCCCTGGAGGCAAGTTCGTCTTTGATCTCCTCACTCAGACCTTGATAAAAAACGTCACACAATGCATCATCATTCCAGTTACTGTCAGCAGAACAGGTATGGAAATCAACAATATACTCTGCCACTCGTCTTCGCCCTTGTTTTAATTTCAAAAGACCCCTTGCTGCTTCTCGCCCAGGAAGGACAGGGTCAAAAACTCTGGTCAACTCTTTGGAGAACTGCTTGAATGAGTAACAGATGTCAGAGTCCCTTTGCCATTCTGAGGTGCCCCATAGTTTTGCTTTGCCTGAGAGGAGTGAAATAACATAGGCCACCTTGGCTCTTTCGGTGGGGAATGAAGAAGGCTGGAGCTCAAACTGAATAGAGCACTGTGTCAAAAAAGGACGACATTGGGTGGGCTCACCTTTAAAAGCCTCAGGCGGGGACAGTTTAGGCTCATGCAAGAGAGAAGTGGGATGACGGGGTCCAGAAGCTTCTGCGGACTGAGAAGGCTTAGACTGATCCTGTAGTAAAGACATCATTTCTTGCATGTTTTTTTCCAGTTTAGTGATAGATGTTTCTACCTTGGAGCGCCATTCGTGTGCGGCTGATGGGTCCATGATGGCCAGATTATACTGTCACGGGGCTGGGGGGTGTCGGACCCAAAAACTCAGGCAACGCACAGAATGAATCAAGTAACGTTTATTAGAGAGGGTTGTGCTGCTCCAGGTGTCAGGCCACAGGGATGTTGTTGGGCTGCTGGTAATCTCCGGTTGAGCAGCACTGGAATGAGAGAATAGATGTTTAGAGATCTCTCACCATGGGGGAAGGACGGAGGAGGTGTGGTCATGTGAACGGTCCAGGTGGGTACACGTGGGGTCAGAGAGCAGGGAGGCACCAAGGTCCAGCAGGCAGAGAGGAGTCAGAGATCAGGCAAGGGTCTAGAACCAGGAGATCCAGATCTGTGGGGTAAGCAGGCAGGAGCAGGCAAAGGGCTGGAGTCCTGAGAGCAAAAACAGGGTAAAAAATGTTTAAAGAGCTTGACTTTGGCTTGATAAGGCTGGAGTATCGTCTGCGAGAGCATCAGATAATCTGGCACAGAGCTGTGGCTGGAGGGAGCTTATATCCTGGGGAGCACAGGTGGAGATGATTAGACAGGCAATCATGAGCAGACAGGCAACAGGCGAGCATGGTTAGGTGGTGTGCAGCAATGCAGAGAGGCAGGATCATGACAGTACCTCTCTCCTAAGGTCCGGCACCTGACGGACCCCCAGGCAGACCCGGGTGCGCAGCATGGAAGGCCCGGATGAGGGACTTGTCCAGTATATGCCGGGCGGGAACCCAGGAGCGCTCCTCAGGGCCGTAGCCCTCCCAGTCAACAAGATACTGGAGACCCCGACCCCAGCGGCGGGACCGAAGGAGACGACGTACGGTGTAAACCAAGCCCCCATCAACAAGCCGGGCTGGAGGAGGGGGCACAGAGGACTGTCCAAAATTACATGAATGGAAAGGCTTGATCCGGGACACATGAAAAGTGGGATGGACGCGCAGGGTGCGTGGGAGGCGCAGACGGACAGCAACAGGGTTAATGACCTTGGCGATGGGGAAAGGACCAACAAACCTCGGGGCAAGCTTACGATTCACCACCTTGAGAGGGAGATCCTTGGTGGAGAGCCACACCTTCTGCCCTTCCTGATATGCCGGTGCTGGAATGCGGTGGCGGTTGGCAGAGCGGGAGTAAACTGCTGTGGACTTTAGAAGGGCCCTCCGGGCTGTCCTCCAGACACGTTGGCATCGCAGTGCAGCCGCATGGGCAGAGGGGACGGTGGCCTCCTTCTCCTGAAGGGAAAAAACAGGAGGCTGGTAGCCATAAATAACATAAAAGGGAGAGAGACTGGTGGAGCTAGACGGCAAACAGTTAAGGGCATATTCAATCCATGGCAGGTTTTCAGACCATTTGGATGGGTCCTGTTGACAGAGGCCCCTGAGTTTGGTTTCGATCTCCTGATTTGCTCTTTCAGCCTGGCCATCCGTCTGGGGGTGAAAACCAGAAGAGAGACTGCGATGGATGCCGAGCAGACTGCAGAACTCTCCCCAGAATTTTGAAACAAACTGTGGGCCCCGATCAGAGACAATGTCACACGGTAGGCCGTGGAGACGGAAGACTTCTCGAGCTATGACAGTACTTAATTCCTTGGCAGAAGGGAGCTTTTTGAGGGGGACAAGGTGAGTCATTTTGGAAAAACGGTCAACAACAGTAAGCAAAACAGTGTGTGAGTTGGACTCAGGCAGACCTGTGACGAAATCCATAGCAACATGGGACCAGGGTCTGTGGGGGACAGGCAGTGGTCTGAGCAACCCAGCTGGTGGTCTCCTGGAGGGTTTGGTTTGGGCACAAACTTCACAAGCGGTGACAAAATCCTTGACATCCTGAGTTAGGGTACTCCACCAGAAATGTTTCCGGGCCAATGACAGGGTCCTAGCGATTCCTGGATGACAGAACAGTCGTGAGGAATGACAGAAAGACAGTACCTCGGAGATCAGGTGGTTAGGAACAAAGAGGCGGTTGGTCGGGCATTCTTTGGGAACAGGATTGCCATGAT
>SSNR01000277.1:203168-244442 GCA_006937965.1 Callopanchax toddi | reverse complement strand
CTCTGTATCGTGTGTGTGTGTGTGTGTGTGTGTGTGTGTGTGTGTGTGTGTGTGTGTGTGTGTGTGTGTGTGTGTGTGTGTGTGTAAGCAGGTGGCGCTGCCCCCAGACCGAGGACCAGGTCGCGAATGCTGATCTGGACCTTTGGCATATTTAGTTGAAGGCCCCTGCATTAGACTATGGCAAAGTCCATTGTTTATGGTGATGGTTTCAGTGCTTGGATGCCAGTCTGCTGCAGCATATTATATCCATTTGGTTGTATTGCTGTTAAATACTAAGGGTAGGGTTGTATCCAATCAGATTTCAGCTAGCTTTTGTTGTCAGTTGTTGTCGATTTGAAGTGTGCCCCGAGGCCTTCAGAATCAACAGAGCAGTCACCTGTCCATTGTACAGGAACACAGACGATCAGTTGCTAAGGCCAGTCAGCTTTCCAGTCTACAACTTCCAGGCCAGCTAGAAGGTCAGATGTTCATTTTGACATGAACGCGTCCTGTGATTGGATAAGCGCTCGTTGGACCCTTAACAGCGGCATTGTGCAAAATACCTGAACTAAACCTGGAGATTTGTTAGCTATGGACAGCTATCAGTGTTATTTTGTTTTTAACCCACAATGGCTGAAGTAGGAGAAGAGGTCCTGTCCCAGAAGGGAAAACAGTTTGCCAGTAATTTTCAGACAAGGAACTATGAATGCTACCGTGGATACCAGCTTCAGAGAGACCTGGAATTATACAGCAGCAGGGAACTTGTTGCTTGCAACTGATGGATTTGGTGTTTGGAATTATGGCATTGAGGTCTTCTTGAGAAAAGAAAGATAGATGGATTTTATTTTCAAATAATCATGACCATGGAGACCATGAACTATCCAGACATGCAGGAGATCCATGTTGGTGAGCACAAGCATTTTATTTGTATTTTTAATGTTTTTGTCATTTTATTTTGTTAGTAACCAATCAATGGTAACAAAATAAAATGGCAAAATCAAAAAAAACAAAAAAACATTAGGATCCACAGCAATTTATATGGTAAATAACATGATGCGTACAGTCAACTGCACCAACATGTTCAATTGTTTTGCTGTCATTTTCTCCTAAACAAATACAAATAATGTGTTTGCTTTACTGTTTTATTTTTATTGAATTGTTAATTTCATTATCGCCTCATTGGTGTTTTATATGAAATGGAGACTATGCACATTTTATTGGACAAACATATTTAAAGCGCCTGTCTGGAGCATTTTTCTCTGTATCAAAGTTTTCTAAATGTTTTAAATGATATTTCAGGTCTAAACTATGATCTATGGGTTGAGTTCCACAACATCTGTCATTCTGATGAAGACCCTCCTTCCTCCTAGAGACCCCTTTGCATTATTTCTTGCCGCCGACATTTTTCAGCCAATGAAATTCAAATGTCTGCATTCTCTCAACATACACGCGTATCGACCAAACCTGTACCAGTAGGGGGCGCTGTCGTACAGGACGCTCCGTGTGTTTCTCTGCCGTCTCAGCCATTCACTGAGGACTCACAGCTCATTTCTACTAAAAACCTACCCATTCTCCAGCTAAAGACGGATTTATTTTTATTTTTAAACCTTTCACCTCACAGAATGGCAAGGCTTGACAGGATTATGCGTTTATTTTGGTCAGAAAGTTCATCCAGGGCCGAGTCAAGTTCAGCTTCAGAGTCCAGCAGCAGCTCTCTGCTAACAGAGCTAATATCAGAAGCAGCAGGGACAGAGAGGGCTCATCAGACCCTCGTAGTATTGTTGGAATAAGATTGTGAACTGTGAGTGATTAAACCCTACACATTGAGCTGTACAGTTCATGTCCGAAGTATATGCGCAGTGTGCACACGCGACCGGACACGCGTGTCGAGATGTTTTGAGGAGGAGCCTTTGGACGTTAGATTCAAAAACTGCTCTCTTGATGAAATCCTCCAGAGTGCGGCTTTAAGCTCACATATCAGACTGTTGGTGGACTTATTAAAACTTTATAGACTATTCTCCTAAAATCTGGTTTTATTTTTGAGATGTGACCGTATCTGTGCAGCGATCCAAGTTTCCTACTCCTAATTGTGAGTGTGAGCGTATTGATTTTAAATGCTCCGGAAATTAAGTGTGGCTTAACCAGCCTATATTAAGGGTGATGTAATGTGTCTGTGTGATTCTGTATGGATTCTGGAGCTGTGGTGTTGTATTGATGGTATTATGAGGTGTATTAATTTATGTTGGACCAAGTAGGATATCACTGAAGGCCTGGGGGTGAAATGCACAGCCCACCACTGGTCTGCAATGGTCGCCACATGAATGTAGGCACAGAACTGGTAGTTTGGCCAATGATGAGACAACAACAGCTCACAGAACAAACAGCCAAAACAAACTGAGGGGCTTGTTCCTAAATGAGGGGCTACATTATGGATCTAATCTAACAAATCTGTTTTTATAACAGTCCACATATTTTTCACACTTTTTTACAGTGATGTTTAAAAAGAAAGACGGACTGGATTTTGGTCACTGGAACTCCAGCAGCTTCTGTGTGTATGATGGGAGGGGACAGATGTGGGAGGGTTGAGATGGGAGGGGGCATGTTATGGTGAACTGAGGAGAAGATGTCCTTTCAACATCCAGCACATTTGACATAAAGGTTTTAGCAGAAGAGCATCTTTTATTTGGAAGAAGTTCCTTTCAGTAAGATTTGTTAGCACGTGATGGACTGGAACCGCACGAAAATACTTGACAACCTGAACACAGATAGCATTAGCCTGACTTTAGCTAGCTCCTTCACAAGAAAAGTATTTGTACTTTGGAATGTAATTGCTGTGAATCTGTTTTTAATTTGTTTCATTTCTATATTTTTCTACTTGTTCCACCCTGACCCTGAAATAGTGTTCATGTTGTTTTGACATTTGGACATAAAAGTTACTGATTTTACCAGCTGTGTTCAAATCATGTCAGAGAGATGGGAATAAAAAGCTGGGAGACTGATGGGGTTTTTGTTTGTGCTGTTCAGGGAACTATGTGCTGAATTATCTGGCAACGAGGCCAAAGTTGGCAGCGTTTGTGACCCAGGCTTTGATCCAGCTTTACGCCAGGATCACCAAACTGGGCTGGTTCGACTGTCAGAAAGATGACTACGTCTTCAGAAATGTCATCGCTGATGTAACACGCTTCCTCCAGGTAATAGTCTGTTGCTGAAACGCTATGAGATCCCAATCAGTTTTTTCAAGGTAGTTTCAATTACCCTGTTTACGCTGTTATTGAACCAGATGAGCTGTCTGAGTGTTTTGAGGACTGTTTTAGTCTAAATGAGTTAAACCACATGTGTGTTTTTATTGTTTTTTTATGTACAGGACAGTGTAGAGCACTGCATCATAGGTGTCACCATTCTGTCCCAGTTAACAAATGAGATCAATCAGGTAAGTTGTTGTCTCCTGTTCCATGTGCTGCACTATGAAAAGTGTCAGTTCTTCTAAATTACATCTGTATACATTAACAATTAGAGAAAACAGTGCAAGAAATTAGTTCCAAATATCACTGATAAACATCAAGTTTGAATTTTAAGTGAAATTTATCAAAGGCAGCATCATTAATTTAACTTTCGTATGAAACACTTGTATAAGGAACTTCATTCTTCAGTCTAAATGAAAATAAAACAAAGGTCTCCAGCTTTAGTAAATGTTTTACTTTCCATAACTCCACCATTCTTACCCCCAGGCACCTGACAGTTATTCTGCTGTGAGGAATTTGGGTTTTATTTTTGATGACTTTTGAACTCATCTGTGAAAGGCTCCAGTGCTGGACTTGCCAATTCTGATGTTTTATGCAAATACCAGTGGAGCTCCATGGTGTTGAGAAAAGAGCACAGGGTCCACTAGGGTCCTCAGGACACCCTCATGAAGTCTGTTTCTAATGGTTTGGTCAGAGATGTTCACACCAGTATCCTCTAGAGCAGTGGTTCCCAAAGTTGGGGTCGGGACCCCACTGTGGGTCCTGAAACAAAAAATGGGGGTCCTGGGATGTTCTCCAGAACTAAGTGAATTTAAAATCTTTGCTAATACCACATATTTGCCCTACAAACTGTTACAAACAGTTGAATAAACATGCTATAATAGTTGTAGATGTTTATTTAGTCATTATTGCCTTGTTTAATTAATTTATTAGCAGTGTTTGTATATTTCGCCAGTGATGGTTGGGGGTCACGAGTCTCTGCCACTGTTATTTTGTGGGTCAGAAGCCAAAAAGTTTGGGAACCACTGCTCTAGAGCAGGGCTGTTCAATTCCAGTCCTTGAGGGCCACTACCTGCATGTTTTCTGTTTCCGTGCACCAACACACCTGATTCAATGATTGAATCAGCTCTTCAGCATGTCCTCAAGTTCTTCAGAAGCCTGTTAATCCCCCACTGACTCAGAGCAGGTGCGTTGGTACATGGAAACATAGAAAACATGCAGATAGTGGCCCTCGAGGACCAGAATTGAATAACCCTGCTCTAGAGGTCATTTTGTAGGACGCTGGTAGGCCTCATCCTGTTTCTCCTGCACAAAGGAGAAGATAGAGGTCCTGATGATGGGTTAAGGTTCAGATCTCCTAGAGCAGTGGTTCTCAAACTTTTTTACCCGAGTACCACCTAAAACCTATGTAGGATCTTCAAGTACCACCATGATGTTGGACCTTTAAATAATGCACAATTTGATTGTTTTTATACTGAATCAGAGGTCTCTCTAGATATTTTCATAATCTGTCATTTTTACTGACAGGGTACAAAAAAATCCAGTCATAATCCATTTTTATCTGTCACTTATTAATAAAAAAAATATGATAATGACATTTTCAACATTATTTACTTTTCATTCATTTTAACAATATTGTAATGGTCTCTCACACAAAAAGTCAGTTTTTCCAAATCTCTGAGTTTTATTTACTAACAGGAAGACTGTCATCTGTCGTGCGTTACAAAAAAACAAACATCAAGTAGTTTTCTGGGTCTGCACTCTCTCTCTCCTCCAGCTGTCACACACCCCACGCTGCCTCGTTACCAAAGCAACCCGTAGATCAGCTGTTTTCAAACAAATCAGGAAACTCACTGTGGTTCATTTTGGTCAGAAAGGCGGAATAAAATAAATGTAATTGATGTATTGATCAGCTTGAAGGATCAGGTCCGAACCCAAGTGCGTTATGTGCGCAGCTCTAGTCCCGCTGCGCTCCACGGTAGAGGAGCGCTCATTAGTTGGGCCGGGCGCGCGCCGCGGACTGATGGAAGCGCACCACCTTGGTGACAATCCCCCCACCCCCCTCTCAAACACCGACTGGCTGCCCCCCAATGTGTGTAAAACGCCCCCTCTTCCCTCTCCCACTGGCGCTGGGCCTTTGCGTAATGACTGAAAGAACGAGATCGCAGATACAAGCGGCTGAAATGAGTTTCCTCGGCAGGATGGCCGGGATTATTAGAGATAGGATGAGTTTGGACATTTGGAGTTTGGAGACTCGGAGTAGAACCGCTGATCTAGAACCAGTTGAGGCAGTTTGGACAAGTTGGGTGGTGGAGGAGGAGGCTGGGGAGTGGGGGGTCTGGGCTCCCGGCCCGCTACCCGGACCTAGATAAGCGGAAAAAGGCAAGGCGAGATCCCGTCATTACACACAGCTGCTGCTCGCTGTGATTTTAATTCGCTCTGCGCGGTCAGAAGGCGCGTGCCTAAAAATACTTTAATAGTGGTGAAAATATACCCACATTAGGCCACCTCCCGTTACAAATGCTTAATTAAAAAAAAAAAGTTCACTATTTTAGTCACCAATATTTCATTAAAAACAAAAGGGTTGGGTCCTCTGCGTACCACCAGGGGGCGCTCGCGTACCACTAGTGGTACGTGTACCACAGTTTGAGAATGACTGTCCTAGAGTAACTTCCTGTTTCCTGGAGTCTCCTCCGTGTTCTTGAGACTGAGCTAGGAGACACGGCAAACCTTTTAGAAATAAAACTAATTGATACTCCATCTTGTAGGAGGTGGACTGTCTGTGTGACCTCTGTAGGGTCCAGGTATCTCCTCATGCTACCAGCAGTGACACTGAGCCTAATTAAATATAAAAGTACTGAGAAGCAGTCAGAAACTGTCTGCAGCCTTCATCTGGAAAACCATTCCTGTTTTTAGGGTTGTCTCATTGTTGCACCTGTTGTTGATTTCATTAACAGCTGATACTGATTAACACCCCCCTCTGATACTGAACTAATCAGATCAATATCCCAGCTGTTTAACTGATTTGATGCCAGACTCTGAATAAAAAGTCTTCCTTTAGGAATGAACGTCGTATCTCCTCCTCTACACTTGGGCCAGTCCACTAGTTCCTCCTAGATGTTCTGACATCTAAACGTAAAGCTGATCAGGTCTTTGCAGTAGCTGCTTCACAGCTTTAGATCCGTTTACCTTACCACCAAGCGCGTCCTCGATGCATGTCTTCACTCCGCAAGGGTTTGTGCTATAGAAAGTTCAAACGGTTTTTGAAAGAAGAGAAGTTGCTCTTTTAGCTCAGCAAAGTGTTATTAGGAGAAGAGAGGAGTGACACAGAGAAAAAGCAACATGAGAAAGAGTAATGATCCGTAACCTAACAGTAGAGCAACCGCGTTTCATATTGACTTGGGTTCAATTCCCGGTCAGAGCATTCAACAAACTAGATGTTATTTTTCTTTAAGAAAATAAATAATGAATAAATTATTTATATTATTACATTGATTTTGCATATTTTACTACTAGCTTCCTCCACCTGCACAGTTTGGACCGGGCCGGTCTCGAGTAGAGCTGCGCTTCCTATTACACCCACCCCCCCGCCTGCAAAGCTGCTGATTTTCCATCAGATGAAAATATTTTGCTTCAGCCCCTGCTCCATACTCACCCTGCTGAGTCTGTTGAGTATAAACCATCTTTATTCATAGTGTTTAGTTCCAGCTCAGTCTGAGACTCAAACAGAGCTTCATGGTTTCATGTTGTATTTGTTCATTTTCTTAACTTATTATATATTCTGTTTTATTGCTTTCTGCTGTGTTGGACTGATGTAAGGCATGTGGGTCAGCTATTGTTGTTAATGTGCTTTAGAAATAATTTGGCATAGCACTTTGCTCAATTTTTTTTCAAATTAGTCTATTTTTGAAATATAGGCTATTTTTCTATTAAATAGTTAAAGTGTAATTGATCCAGCTTTTATAATAAGACACTTTTAAGGGTTTGTGGGTGAATCAAATAACTACATCAGCTGTGATCTTGCTGACATGACTCTGTGGTTGTAAATGTCCTGAAGTAATGTTGAGTCCAGCCAATGATCTGCTCTGCTGTTGTCACTTTCTGCTTTTCAGGAGCATCAGTCAGGTGCTCCTGGCAATTTTTTCACTATAATGTGAAAGAAAAAGCATCAACCTGCTGTGAAAGCTGTTTCCCATTCAGGGTTTCCCCCAGAAAACTTGCTAAGCCCGGCGGTAGAAAAGCCCACAGGCAGCCCAACATGTATTTGGGGGGTAAAAAAAGAAAGAAAAATTAAATATATATTAAAAAAATATTTGTTTTTGGTATTTGTTTGACAGCAAACACAGAAACAGCCTGGAAATATTCTATAAAAACTAGAAAAATATTACACAGGTAGCTTTAAGCGCAATAACTTTATTTAACTCACTCGGGTTCTGAGTCGTAGCCCGGTGTGAAGACGAGGACAGCCTGGTGGGCCACCGGGCTTATAAAGCACTGGGGGAAACCCTGCCATTAATTAAACTCATTTCCCAACATGTTGTTTTTGTTGTCCTCAGGCCGACACAACGCACCCTCTGACCAAACATAGGAAGATTGCCTCATCGTTCAGAGACTCCTCCCTCTTCGACATCTTCACTCTCTCCTGTAACCTTCTCAAACAGGTTCTGTCATGTACACTACCATCCTGGTCATGTCTAACTAAATACGTTCGAACATAAATATATATAATAAATGTATCTATATTAGGGCTGGGCGATTAATCAAAAATAATCGAATATTGAATTTTATAACTAATCAATGTCATTTTGCCCATAATTGTATGTTTGATATTTTAAAAAATGAGAATAAGTGAGTAGGTTCCGGATGGCTGTGACATGACTCAACTAGTCCGTGTCACATGCTAGTCACGTGACTCCTCCTATACTGCTATACTTTACGTTTGCAGGAAATTTTAGTCTATGGAGCAATTATGCTGCTACAGTTTTTGAGCATACAGATAGTTATCATCCATTAATCGTTATCAAGGTTAACTCCTCAATAAATTGTGATGTTGATTTGAGGTAATATCGCCCAGCCCTAGTATCTATGAAATAAATACTGTGCAAAAGTCTTAAACCAGTGTGGGGAAATGATGTAATGTGAGAACCCTTTGATTGATGTGAATTCAAGATTTCACAATACAAAATGAGAAGGGGGATGAGAAAATATTTGATGTGATCACGCTTTGCTTTTAAAATGGTACGAGTTCTTAAAAGGCCCCTGCACAATGTCAGACTGTAGTCAGGTGTGAGATGACCTCATTACACCCACCAGGTGCTGATCTATAGATGTAGTTCAGTCAGAAACGGATGTGCAGGTTTAACACTTGAAGAACAGCGAAACTCTGCTACCAAAGAGAGACTGGGAGAATGTTTCATATCAAAGGTCAAAAACATCACATGAAAACGCCTGTCCTACTACAGCAGTGAGAGGAAGGATTCAAAGCAAAATGGAGATTCAAGGTGTTTGAAGAAACATGAAGAATCAGGGAACGTTGGAAGTTCAGTGACACAGTGATAGCCAGGTGAAAGACATCACACATACTTGCTTTAACGAGGCCCAGCACTGCTATCAGCTGAGACCTGTCAGAAACCTGTGGGACTCTGGTACGCCTGTCAGCCGTCTGCAGAGATTTAGTCAGGAGGTCGTTGTGTCTATTTAGCATTAAGGCCTAAATTGTTTGTTCTGAATCTGATGGTACCAGAACAGTAGGAACTCAGTACAGGAATGGAAGTGTTTGAGCCTCCATCCTGCTCTGGAAACCAGTACCAATAACCAGATCAGGTCTGATGAAAACCAGAATGTTTTAATGTTGGTTGTAGATTTAGCTCTAGACGGTTTGTTCAGTGAGCAGTTTGTGTTTTCACTATAAAATGATGAAGTTGGGACACCAGATTGGTGTTCATAGTAAAGCCACAGTTCTTCGTCCTCTCATGCTTGTAGATGGTCATTCTGGACATAACCAGCGATGTTTTAATAAATATAACTGGGCTTTTTTATTGTTTTTTTGAAGATGTTTCACTTGTCAGTTCAAACTGAAAGGTTCCATGTTTTTAAACTGCTGTGAGTTCTAGGTCTATGAAAGCTGAACTCGCACTCTCCCTCTTCTCCCTCCTGCGGGTCATTGGGGTCTTTGTTGTCCTGGTCCACATGACAGATGCTTTGCTCAGATGCATAAAGGAGTGAAACTGACTGGAGAAATGTGTATTTTTAATGTCTTTAAAGGAGTGTTCCTTTTCTTTGAGATGTATGAGTTTTGATTGGAGGAGCTGGCTCTCCTCACTGCTCAGTTTGGTGTTTGAGCTCAGACTAGCTTCTGTTTAGGCTTTCTGTTTAGTTTTGGACACACTGGGATGTTGTGATTGGAGAAAGTCTCTAAAATACTCCTGAAACAGATGATAATATATTTGTCTGTTTTTGTTCTTTTGTAGAGTTCTGTTGATTGTTTTCTAGGTTTCTTGTCTGATTTGAATAAAGTCCACTTCTTGTGTGTGTTGTCTTTATCTCTAGCTGATGGACACAATGGCTTTCCTTTCCTGGAAAGAGGATGTTTGGCACTGGAGAGGCTTTCTGTTATTTCATTCTAAGGTGTTCTGCCTCTGGTGGTGCTCTTTATTTCTGTTTCAGAGGAAGTGATGATGTCCATAATTAGCATTTCTCATGGAGAGATGACCCTTAGACCCTCTGGTCGTTCAGCCTCCGTCTGATTTATTGTCGTTTTTTTAACCCCTGATCCTGAATATCTGTTTGTATCTTCATTTTTCGGCCTGGTCAATCATGCTAATCCTTAAAAAGTAGCTTTCTGCTGTAGTTTTGGGAGCTTGATATTTTACCATTCCTTGCTTTTCTGATGTTGTGAAACAGGGCTTTTCAACCAAACAGATCACAGAAACAGAGCAGCTTATTACAGTTTGAAAGCATGTGACTCCATTCATGTATGGTACTTGCATGTACTCAGTATGTATAGGAAGACAGGTTGTAATGTCTACTACTCCGAAAGTACTTGACCCAAAGAGCCCCCAAACCCACTAGAAGCTTTCAGAGGTTAGGGGTTTGGGCTGATTGTACCAATAAGTTCTTAACAGATCAGGCTGCTGACAGTCAGAGCTTCAATGGACTGAATTGTTGAGTTTGTCTTTTTATCTTTTCAGGCTTCAGGGAAGAATCTAAACTTGAATGATGAATCTCAGCATGGATTGCTGATGCAGCTCCTTAAACTCAGCTACAATTGCCTCAATTTTGACTTCATAGGAACTTCCACAGACGAGTCGTCAGATGACCTCTGCACCGTTCAAATTCCTACATCATGGAGATCAGGTAGAGGATTCTTTTAAGTCTAGGATTAAACTGTAGGTACAGGGACGAAATACCACAAATTTGAGTTTATTTTTGATGGTTGAACGATGTTCAACTGCTTTATAATACAAATCCCAGACTAACATAAACAGCTTTAGACCAGGGGTTCTGAATAGGTGGCCCGTGGGCTGAGTCCAGCCACATTTTTCTGGCCCACAAGCATCAGATTATGTTCCCCAAGCTGTAAATCTTTCATTAAATCCACATTCTACTCACCCATACCTGCTCCAGAGACCATATAACTCCTGTTCTCAAACAACTCCACTGGCTCCCAGTTCAACACTGGATTCATTACAAACTGCTCCTCATCACCTACAAATCCCTCAATAACCTTCCCCCCCTTATCTCACTGAACTTCTCCATCGTCATTCTCCTACCCATGACCTCCGCTCTGCTGACTCCAATTTCCTTTCCCCAATCAGAACAAAACATTACACCATGGGGGTTTGAGCCTTTGCCGCCGCCACCCAACCCTCTGGAACTCTCCAAAAAAACATCAGGAATGATGACTCTCTCCAATTTCAAGTCACTGCTCAAAACCCACCTTTTCAAAGAGGCTTTCCCTTAATCATCATCCTCATCATCACCCACCAGTCAGCTTGCTGTCAGTGTTTGTCCGTGTGTGTTTACTCATTGTGTGTTTATTGCCCTGTTTGTAAAGCGTCTTTGAGTGTCCTAAAAAGCGCTATATAAGTTTGATGTAGTATTATTATTATTATTATTATTATTATTATTATTATTATTATTATTATTATTACATTGCCATCGAGAGTCTGCAACAGTATTGTTCGTGCAGCTTGTCATTACACAATGACAAGCTTCAGTCAGAGCTGCTCACTCTTAAGTTTCATTTGCACTTTCGTAGCGGTGCTCTCTGATGGATCGCTCGTTTGCGAGCAGCAGTTTAACATCCCACCCCCGACAGATGGACCTCTGAACACAAACGTCGATGAGGCTCTTTAGGATTTGTATTTGAGTACCCCTGCTTTAGACCAAGCTTCCTAACAAACACTATCTGATGAACAGCTGTGCTTTTCTTAGAGCTTCTGGAGGGTTTCTGACCACAACTTTGTTGATGACTGAAGGTACAAAACAGATATTTAATACCAGAGCTGAAGACCTCCTGTATCAGGGATGTGAGAACAGTACATGGGCTTTTTCCTGCTCAGTCTATTTATAAAGGTGCTGTGAGGTTGTTCACATCTGAGTTTTCATTCTTGCTCATAGAGCAGTTTAAGGAATTTATTTGAGAAGATGTTTTTATTTTTAATGGTAAAGCTTCACTCTCACCTGTTTTCTCTCATTTCTGCAGCGTTCCTTGATTCCTCCACGCTACAGCTGTTTTTCAATTTATATCATTCCCTCCCTCCATCCCTTTCCCCGTTGGTAAGTAGTACCACTCATGTGAGACTTGTGTGGCGTTCCCAGTAACATTCCGGTGTGAGTCTGAGCTGTTTGTGTACCTGTGCAGGTGTTGTCGTGTCTAGTTCAGATAGCCTCTGTTAGGAGGTCTCTCTTCAACAACGCAGAGCGGGCAAAGTTTCTCTCTCATCTAGTGGACGGCGTAAAGAGGATATTAGCTAACCCACAGGTAAAAGATGACCCCGCTGAAAACGATCCCTGCTGCTCTACTTGTGGTCTTATTCTGACTTGTATGTGTTTGTGTGGCAGTGTTTGCCAGATCCCAACAACTACCACGAGTTCTGCCGACTGCTGGCGAGGCTGAAGAGTAACTACCAACTGGGAGAGCTGGTCAAAGTAGAAAACTACCCCGAAGTGATTCGCCTCATAGCAAATTTTACTGTCACCAGCCTGCAGGTGGGTCTTCCCTACAGCTGGAGTATTGGGTTGTTGTTGGTTGTGTGTATAAAATGCCACCCGTGTTTCTACCTGATGTTTTTCCTGCTGTGTTCCAGCACTGGGAATTCGCCCCCAACAGTGTTCACTATCTGCTGAGTCTGTGGCAGCGTCTGGCGGCGTCGGTCCCCTACGTCAAAGCCACCGAACCCCACCTGCTGGAGACGTACACCCCTGAGGTGACCAAGGCCTACATCACGTCGCGGCTTGAGTCGGTTCATGTTATTCTTAGGTAACTCACACACACACACACCTTTTGCTTTTGGGACAGTGTCTCATTTTTATTCTGTTGTTGTTGGGTTTTTTTTTGGTGTGGGGGGAATTTTTTTAAGGATGTCACATGACAACAGTTTACATAAATTAAAGTCTTTAAAATAAAATCTTGAAGGTCAACACGTTTGAATTATTTTTCTGGACACATTATAAAGTTTCCAGTCATCATCTCTGAAATGAGCGAAATAGAACTTTTTTCTCCACAAAATGATGAGATTTTTTATATTTTAAATGTGTTTGAAATCTGATAAAGTTCTCTGGCCTTTATCTCACTGGGCTGCTAGTAGTTGTTAAAATTACAAGAAAATATGTACATTTATGTTGAATTTGTACTTTTTTATTGTAACCAAAACAACTGGGACATTGTATCAGCTCTTTTTACATTTTCTTGTTGCAGTTCAGTCATAAAGAGTCATAATTTGTTCATATCCTGATTCTTTACATTTTCTTGTTGCAGTTCAGTCATAAAGAGTCATAATTTGTTCATATCCTGATTTTATTTACATTTTGGTCATGCCTGACTTGCCCATGGAATTTCAGTTTATTTTGTCTTAGTTTCATGAGTCACAAACTGTAAGTGTAAGTAACATTGTAAGTGAATGGTAACATTGTAAATGAATGGCAACAACTAGCATTGTGAGAAAAAGAGTCCTTAAAACTCACTCAGTAGTGATACTAATGCAGGGGCTAAAGTTCTCCGTCGTGGGGACGGAATTCCGTCAATTGGGACAAAAGAGAAAAAGTTCCATCAGATCTCTCTCTCTCTCTCTCTCTCTTGCTCACTCACTCGCTTGTAAATAAAGATACGTGAGAATAATGAAGGTCATGGGTGTGATTTTCCAAGCAGCGTTCTTTTGCGCGCTGCTCAGGAACGGGTCCTGTACAAGTCTGGCCAAAACCGTGGTGCGGCGCGGACATCTCCGGTGTTCGGCCTTTAGCGTGAACGGAGGTGACGAGTCCCCACTAATACCCAGCAGAAAACAGCGCCACGTCACCACCAATAAAACTACAGCACCCCAGCGGAACAAGGTGCTGCTGTGTGAGGAGCGTGTTCAGGTGAAGCAGACATGATCTGGATAGACCGGTCCGGAGCGAGCCCCTCAGTCCAGGATGTATGCTAGCGGTTAGGGTGTCCAGATGTCCCGTTTTGTGCAGGATTGTCCCGTATTTTCATTACGGTACTTTTCACGTTTCACAAATTTAGACACTGTCCCGCATTTACCCTTAATGCCAGCGCGTCTTCGGCGCATTTCTGCACTCCACAATGGTTTGTTCTATAAAAAAGTTCAAACGGTTTTTGAAAGAAGAGAAGTTTGTCTTGCAGCTCAGCAAATTATTATGGTTATTTACGTTATTAGACCCGCGAATCAGCCTCCCTCTGACACACGAGGAGAAGAAATGAGTGACACTGAGAAAAAGCGGCGCAAGAGAGCGTAAAGAACCGTGGTCTAGCGGTACAGCAATCGCGTTTCATATTGGAGTCCTGGGTTCAAACCCCGGTCTGAGTATGCATCTAAATTTGTTGTTTTTCTTTAAGAAAATAATAAATAATTATTCATATTATTACATTGATTTTGCGTATTTTCCTACGTGTTTCCTCCACCTGGACAGAAGTCCGTTTGGACTTGCCGGTCTCGAAAGGAGCTGCGCTTACTACCTATAACCCCCCACCCCACCCCCACCCCCACCCCCACCCCACCCCACCCCCGCGAGCGGCTAATTTTCCATCAGATGAAAATATTTTGCTTCAACCCCTGTACTAATGATGCTAATTCTGCCTAGTGACCTCAATAAACATATCGACTGTAAGTGAAAATAAAAAGTAACACAAAGGAATTACAGGTACTATTTTAGACTCGGGACTACTTTATGACAAAGAACAGCTGTAAGCCTCCGCTGAAAGGCACAAGGACATGACGCAGCGGCCCCAAAGACGCCTACTTCCGTAAGCATGCATCCGCACATTGTTTACAAACCTCACAGACAAAGAAAAATAACACAAAGGCGTGAGCTGCACAGAGATTATCTTCAACCGGGTTTAGCCTAGTAGTCAGTATTTGTGTTTGGGTTGCAGCAGGTCAGAGAGATAAAATTTGACTGAACCGTTAAAGAGACTGAAAAGTAAATAAAATGAGTTTAAAATGTATCCTGAAGTGAATGGGCAGCCAGTGAAGGGAGGCCAGAACTGGAGTGATGTCCTGTCACTTTCCTCTCTCTGGTAAAATCAGTGCAGCAGCATGTTGGACCAGCTGGAGGCTGCAGCCTGGGTAACACCAGGTAACAGTTTGTTTAACATGTTTCAAGTCCCAGTGACATGAGAGCAAGGATCCATGACTCAAGTGAGGAAAATAAGAACTTTTACAAACGCTTAGAGATCTTTAGAAACTTTCAGATGCCATTGCCACTGGTCACAGCCCAGTGAGACGGAGGATGAAGATGACTGCAGTCTCAGTTCACCAAACACAGCAGCATGTAACAGTACTGACATCTAGTGGTGTGATGTGAATGACTCTCTGCTACTAACACATGAAATGATAGATCTACATCTGTAAATCTGACTGGGACTTAGACATTTAGTGTTGCTAAAGTCCACATCAGTGTGTTTAAGGAAATCTGGTTGTTAGAGATGCTGGAACACTGTGAGCTTTTACCCTCTGATGAGAAGCCAAACGTCTTAAAGGAACAAAAGAAGTCCAGTTGCCTCATTTTAAACCCCTTTTGGTTTACACTCTGAAGTATTTTATGCATTTTTGGTTGGTTGTGTAATTCTTGGATAAATTTGAAACTTGTAGTATTGACTTTTTGCTCAGCCCTAATCACCAGTATAGTTTTTGTTTACAAAGCTGCTTCTAGTTTAGTGAGTTGTGTTTGCATCTCAGTCTGAAAGGATTAAAATAAATGGATCAGTCGACATAAATGGATGTGCTCTTTCTTTAGAGACGGCCTAGAAGACCCTCTGGATGACGCCGGACTCGTCCAGCAGCAGTTAGACCAGTTGTCCACCATTGGCAGGTGTGAATATGAGAAGACATGCGCGCTGCTCGTCCAGCTGTTCGACCAAGCAGCACAGACCTACCAGGAGCTACTGCAGTCCACCAACTCCAGCGCTGTAGATGTGACGGTACAGGAGGGTACGCTCAGCTGACACTCTCCTCAGCCTGTAGATCAGTGGACGCGTTGCTGTAATCACTGAGTGTGAGTTCCTCTCCTCTGCAGGTCGGTTGACATGGCTGGTCTATATAATCGGGGCGGTGATTGGTGGACGGGTGTCGTTTGCAAGCACAGATGAGCAGGATGCCATGGATGGAGAGTTGGTCTGTCGGTAAGGATCTGTCAGAGCCCAGATGTCTCATCAGAGGGATTTATTAACATTTATCTGCAAACATTCAGAAATAAGAGAATTTTGAGAGAACAAGCTGTAATATCAGGAATCAAATACAACAAAATCAGGAAGGAATCAGTGTAAAAGTTTATTGACCAGGGTTTGGTCCTGGATTTCTTCCTGTCAGGGTGCTACAGCTGATGAACCTTACAGACTCTCGGCTCGCTCAGGCTGGCAACGAGAGACTGGAGCTGGCCATGCTCAGCTTCTTCGAACAGTTCCGAAAGATCTACATCGGTGATCAGGTTCAGAAATCATCCAAGGTGAGTTGTGCTGACGGATGAATCACCACTGCCTCCTTCCCCCCTGTGCTCCCATGTTCTCCAGACACACTGACTTTTATTCTCTTTGTTTGAGACAGAAACAGCAAAAAGAGAAGCTGTCAGATAAGTGAAGGAAACCAGAAACAGTTTAGTGACGTTGGTGTCAGGATAGTAACCTCTCATAACGACAAACGCTCGTATGAGAAAGAAAAATATGGTTACAGAATAATAACACTAATAATTTTGTAGTTTTATTGGATGTTTACATAAAATAACTTTAAAAAATCAACTGGGCAAAAATGTAGTCATCTAAGAACACTACTGAATTATTTAAACAATGTGTCAATCAGAGATTAGTGATGTAACGATTCCCTGGTAGATTCTCAACATCGTGAGTGGGTTTTTCCATGACTCCTCTAAAGCTGCCTTGTGATGTCTTTGATTAACTCATATGTTTGGTTGCTTTTCAGCTTTATCGACGATTATCTGAAGTTCTGGGGTTGAACGATGAGACGATGGTACTCAGTGTCTTTATCGGGAAAATGTAAGTGAGAAAAAAGTGTTAATAAAAAAAAAAACTAAAATGTTGCAATAAGACTTCAAAATGTGGACGTGACATTAATCTAGTCTGACAGATCTCTCTGATGAAGCTGTGTTTTCTCCTCCAGCATCACAAACTTGAAGTACTGGGGTCAGTGTGAACCAATCACCTCCAAGACGCTCCAGCTGCTCAACGACCTCTCATTAGGATATCCTTTATGTGTTTGTCTCTTCATATCTTAAAGTGTTTGTTTTGTGACATTTGATCAACCAGTATATTATATTATATTATATTATATTATATTATATTATATTATATTATATTATATTATATTATTTCAACAAATAGATGTTGTAAATATTAACAGCTCTGTTGGAGGTGTGTTTGTGTTCTCCTTGACCCTCTGTGTACATACAGCAGTGTGAGGAAGCTGGTGAAGCTCAGTGCAGTCCAGTTCATGCTGAACAACCACACGGTGTGTGTTTCATTTGTTATCTGCAGTAGTAACACACAACACACCTGTTGTGCACAAACTAACACAAAGCTGCAGCCGGTTCAGAGCCCCTGATTGGGTCTGTAGACCACAGTTAAACGTTGTGTGTTCACGCTGTGGTTTGGTCTGTTTAATGTGTGCGTTTATTGTTTTTGTGTGTCTGCGGCAGAGTGAACACTTCTCCTTCCTCGGAGTGAACAACCAGTCCAACTTGAGCGACATGAGATGTCGGACCACTTTCTACACGGCGCTGGGGCGCCTGCTGATGGTGGATTTAGGTGAATGATGTTCCGGCCATTCTGACGTGTGTTTTTGTGTAAAACTTCTAATTAATTGATATTATTGTAGATGGCTTCCTGAAATGCCTGTTCAGATAAGTGGGGTTTACATCCTGATGACTGATAGGCTAATGGCTAGTCTGTTGAGAGCTTTGACCAGCTGTTAGCTCATCAGTTCTGTCCAGTGTAAACTGCTTGACTGAACAGAGGCTGTAGCTATCTGCTACACATCAGATTTAGAATAGAAACATTCTTCAACGGGGATAAAATTCAGTCCAACATCTTTATTACATTCTGTTAGAGCTGCACAACAAAACATGTCTGTTAGCACTTTCTATGAGTAACTCTGTATCGTGTGTGTGTGTGTGTGTGTGTGTGTGTGTGTGTGTGTGTGTGTGTGTGTGTGTGTGTGTGTGTGTGTGTGTGTGTGTGTGTGTGTGTGTACAGGTGAGGACGAGGACCAGTTTGAACAGTTCATGTTGCCTCTGACTGCTGCGTTTGAAGCTGTGGCTCAGATGTTGAGTACAAACACATTCAATGAACAGGAAGCCAAGGTGAGACACACACACTGCTCCTCAGACACCAGACTGCTGTTATTTAGTTTGACTTTTAGGCACCAGTCAGCAGTTTTTTGTTTTAATAAACATATTTTGATCTTGCTTTAGTTATTATGATAAATATTAATAGGTTAGTAATGATAACTCTAGGAAGTGAAAACTGATAAATGCTCATGTTAAAGAGTCTTCTTGTCTCCTCCTGCAGAGGACTCTGGTGGGGTTGGTCCGTGACCTGCGAGGTATTGCTTTCGCCTTCAATGCCAAGACGAGCTTCATGATGCTGTTTGATTGGATGTATCCTTATTGATCTCAGGTCTGCAGGAACCACTTCTCATAGTTATCAAGCTAATATCACTTCCATGAATCCTTCACCGTCTCTGTAGATACCCAGCGTACATGCCCATTCTACAGCGGGCCATCGAGCTGTGGTACCACGACCCAGCCTGCACCACACCTGTCCTCAAACTCATGGCAGAGCTGGTTCATAACAGGTAATCCTTCAGTGCTCCAGCAGAGGGCAGCATCACCTCAGCTTCACCTCCTTAGGTCCAGCTCCAGCCAGAACAACCCTTAGGATCCACCTGCAGTACCACCTGTAGGAGTGCACCGTACTGAGTCCACCGTGGTGCTCATGCGTTCAGTGGATCAGGTCAGCCTGGACATCCTGATGGTCTGAAACAACAAACAGATTCACTGAGTTCAGACACCTTTCTGTTTGGAGCAGCATGACCCTCTACCAACCTGAGTTCTCCCTCTGTTTGTTGGTTCTGGCCTTCAGAGGATGACCATCTCACCAACAGCTTAATGTTCCTGTACATCAGGGGTCGGTAACCTTTCCGATGACGAGTGCCATATAAAAATTTCCTTGGAAGTCAAAGTGTCATATCAACTGCGCATTAACAATACATTTTTTTAACGTTGCTTATTTACGCGCTAGATTTTTTTGTTGTCCGAAAAAAATCTGGCCATAAATTATTTTTATCCATCACTTATTAATTTTTTAAAATATGATAATGATATTTTCAACAGCATTAAACTTTCATTCATTTTAAATAATTTTTTAATGGTCTCCCACAAAAAGTCTGTTTTCCAAACCTCGTGGTTTTACTAACAGGGAAGACTGTCGGCTGTAGGTTACCAAAAAAAGTAAAAACCACGTTTTCTGGGTCTGGACTCTCTCTCTGTCCTCCAGCTTCCACGGACTTCATGCTGCCCCGTTACCGCAGCAATGGCCCGCTGCTATAGGAACGAGTCCTGTAAACTCCAAAACTATGGTGCATCCATTGCGCAGCGCAGATGTCTTCGGTGTGTTTCAGGCATACTTTGCTGTGCCATCAGTTAACCTTTCCTAGGGTTGCCGACCCCTGCTCTACATCATCACCCCTGTGGAGACAATTGGAAATGCTGGAATATCAGTGGGCTATTTTAAAGGTTTTGAAAGTTTGAGTTTTATATATCGTGCTGTAAACTGTCAGTATACTTGTCTGCAGGACAGTGAGAGAAGTGGGTGAAATAACGGTGTTGAATAGAGCTGCACCAAAAACTCATCTGGTGATCAAGACTATCCAATATTCAGCATGACTGGCTTAATCAGTGATCGACCAACCTGAAACTCTAAAATCGGGCCTGTCTCATCACCAAACATTCATGTTAGTGGAAGTTTACATCCAGAACCACCATTTTCAGGTTGATCAGAAATAATGCATTTTCTTTTAACAATCAGCCTTTGAGATGAATCAGACTAAATTGTTATCAGCAGGTCAGAAATCAGGATCGCTGCATCTCTAGTGTTGAACACAATGGACCTTTCATGTATGGATACATCATCACTGCTGTAATGTGCTGGAAAACCATGAAAACTCAGTGAACGTGTTTGAATTAGATTTTTGCCGAGCTGTAAAAACTTTGTTTGCAGTGATCATTCACACCTGTCGTCACATCTGATGTTGGGACAGTTAATCCTGTGATCCAGCAGGATGATCCTAGCTGATGTTTGTCAAACAGAGTGAAGCTGCATAATAACACTGTCTCCCCTCCATCCTAAAGCTTCAGCACCACCATGTGATCTGGAGCTCACCCTTACCTGAATTTATTTTAATAGCTTTTTACTGGTAAAACGCCACTTTGCTAAAGTGTTTGTGTCATTAGTCTTGAGCTGATTTTAAGTTTTTAACAGATTAAGTGTTTTATTTTTGTACTTTACATATTTAGATTATTAGCTGTAAATCAGCCCTGATAAATTAAATATGTGTTTTTTCTCTGGTGTATTTTCTAAGTTCTGATAAGAACCAGAGGATTTCTGTCTCCGAACATCAACTCTTAGACCTGAAGGATTTAGTTTATTTGATATATTAATGTTTTGTTATTTAATTTACTTTGTTTGTAATCCTAAATGATGAGCGTCGACTTGGTAGACTTTAGATAATTAATAGGATGGCTCAGCTTTAACCATAACTAATAAAAGTGTCTGACTAAACTTTTCTCACCTAAACTGTTTTGGGTCTCTTTTTGTTGGGACAGATCTCAGAGGCTTCAGTTTGACGTTTCATCTCCTAATGGCATCCTATTGTTTAGAGAAACCAGCAAGATGATCACAACCTACGGTACTTTGACCCCTGACCTCCCACCTCTTTGGTTTTTTAGTTGTCGTGTCTGACCTACCTTTGGTAGAAAACGACCAAAGCAGTGAAACCCTGTTGTTGTTTTAGGGAATCGAATCCTGACGCTGGGAGAAGTTCCGAAGGACCAGGTGTACAGTGTGAAGCTGAAAGGTGTCAGCGTGTGCTTCGCCATGCTGAAGGCGGTGCTCAGTGGGAACTATGTTAACTTCGGGGTCTTCCGTCTGTATGGCGACGATGCTCTGGACAACGCCTTGCAGACGTTCATCAAACTACTGCTCTCCATCCCTCACAGTGACTTACTGGTACGATCAGCCTCTCCATCATGAATCACAACGTTGTGTTTGAGCTGCAGCATCTGCAGGTTTCCTGAGTTATGGTTCAAATAGAATGAGATGTGGTGTCATGGTTTTAGGTTTTTATGAGCTTATTGGTCAGTTTTAAAGACCTAATCTGGACCATGTATCATCAGCTCTGCATTAGGGCTGGGCACAAAAACATGGTACGTCTTTGGTACCTTGGTACTTTTTTCAGTACCGGTACTGAAAAAACACGGTACAGATTTCAGTACTTTTACAATAAAATGTCCCTGTAAATGAGCTGCTCCATTTCACCACTGCTGCTCCACGTAACGTGAGACGCAGAAGAGAAGAGCTTTTTACGATGTTTAATTTTTAAAAACTTTTAGTGCTTTGTTATTTTCTCTCAGAATTATACATATAGATACCGAAAAAAGTATTGTTAAGGTACCGGTACCGAAAATCAGGTATCGTTAATTAAAGTAGTAGTGTTGAAAAATATTTAACGGTACCCAGCCCTACTCTGCATGAATCTGATGTTCAGTGTTTACTGAATGTAGAGCTGGTTCATGGTGGGGTTCAAGGGGGGTTGTTCATGGTGCGGACAGCAGTGGGATAGAAGCTGCTCCTTAGTCTAGAGGAGTGGCATTTCAGGCCTCTGTAGCGCCTCCCAGAGGGCAGCAGAGTGAAGAGGTCATGGCCTGGATGAGTTCTGTCCTTTATGATCCTGCTTGTGGCAGCGTTGTCTGTAGGTGGACTCCAGAGACGGTAGGGGGATGCCGATGATCTTTTCTGCTCCTTTGACAACCCTTTGGAGAGCGGCCTTCTCTGCTGCTGTACAGTTTCCGTACCAGGCTGTGAAGCAGGATGTTAAGACACTCAATGGAACAGTGGTAGAAAGACTTCAACAGTTTTTTGGGGAGGTTAGCCTTCCTCAGTGTCCTGACTGTCTGCGGGACAACTACTTTATTGATTTATTTCGGGGGGTTTTAAATCTCCACAATATATTTATGGCTATACTATGTTGGAACGTTGTTAAGAGACTTTTTAAAAAAACGTTAAAACCTACATTGTTTACCTGGCTACTGAGTATGGCTTTAATAAATAAAATAATTTTGTATTTACTCAGGTTATCTTTGATGTTGAAATGTGTTTGCTGATTGAAATATTTAGGGAATAAGAAATTACAAATCTGTAAGAGTGCAAATACTTTTTACAACATTAATTCTTTGCATCTTTTTTCTTTTGCTTAGTTATCAGCCAATTTAAACACAGGCACAGCATTAACACTAACTAGTAAATATCAGTCTGCCTCGTCTTTTGTGTTGATTTCAAACCATTAGCCTGTTGGCATCTCAGCGGACCCTGGCGTTGTGCTCTTCTCCCCCCAGGACTATCCCAAGCTCAGCCAGTCATTCTACTCTCTGCTGGAGGTGCTGACTCAGGACCACATGAACTTCATCGCCAGTCTGGAGCCGCACGTGGTTATGTACATCCTGTCATCGATATCAGAAGGCCTCACGGCGCTCGGTGAACACCTGGGTGGTTGTTTCAGCTTTCAGCGTGTGTTGTCGTGTGGTTTCTTGACATCGGTTTGTTTTTGTGTGCCAGACACGATGGTGTGCACTGGCTGCTGCTCCAGTCTAGACCACATAGTGACCTACCTGTTCAAGCAGCTGTCACGGTCCACCAAGAAGCGTCCCGCTCCCATGGCATCAGACGACCGCTTCCTGCACATCATGCAACAACATCCGGAGATGATCCAGCAGGTCAGACAGTCTGCTCACACTCCAGACATGTTTACACACACACACACACACACACACACACACACACACACACACACACACACACACACACACACACACACACACACACACACACACAGGCTGTAACTGCTGTGGTTGTCATGCAGATGTTGTCCACTGTGTTGAACATCATCATCTTTGAAGACTGCAGGAACCAGTGGTCCATGTCGCGGCCATTATTAGGCCTCATCCTGCTGAACGAGAAGGTAAAAGCCCCTCAGGGACACCTCACCTGACTTGTCACTGTGAAGGTGTGTGTTGTAACTCGTGTGTGTGTTTGGGTGTCCTGCAGTATTTTGCTGACCTGAGGAACAGCATTGTCAGCAGTCAGCCTCCAGAGAAGCAGCAGGCCATGCACTTATGTTTTGAGAACTTGATGGAGGGAATAGAGCGAAATCTACTAACGAAGAATCGGGACAGGTGAGTCACATCACCTGTTGACTGTCTGTGTTTGTGAAGTCAATGCAAAGTACATCAAAGGACGTCATCATACATCCTGTTTCGACCTGTTTTGACACATTTAGAAGTTTCCTTCATTTCTCTAATATTTTATTATTTTAGGGGGAATGTATTCGGTTTACTGATTTGAATGAAACCTTGTGTATGATTTTGACTATTTTCTCAGTCGACTAACATGATGTTACTAAATGTGTCCTGTCTTCTGATTGGACAGCTGGATGTGACCATCCAGTCAGTTTTATATTAGTGAGCAGAGACTTACACAAAGTGATGAAACCTCATTTATCATTTCAGAATTTGAAATGATTTGTCAACGTTGATTTAGGACATTTCAGATGGTAACTGCTTAAAGCTGACTTCTTAGAGACGTCACTTTATAGGACTTGATTGTCCTTCCTAAAGGAGAATCCCCCAAACTGACCATCCTCCTGATGCCTCTGGTGGTCTCACCATCACTGCTGCAATAAACAAAACCTTCATCCTGTTCAAATCTCTCGGACTCACATAAGGCTGGTTTCACCTGTGGATGACTCACTGTGACCTCTGTGTGTGTGTGTGTGTGTGTGTGTGTGTGTGTGTGTGTGTGTGTGTGTGTGTGTGTGTGTGTGTGTGTGTGTGTGTGTGTGTGTGTGTGTGTGTGTGTGTGTGTGTGTGTGTGTGTGTGTGTGTGTGTGTGTGTGTAGGTTCACGCAGAATCTGTCCGTGTTCAGGAGGGAAGTCAATGACAGCATGAAGAACTCGACGTACGGCGTTAACAGCAACGACATGATGAGCTGACATTCCACACAGCAGAGTCTCACCCAGCTGCAGAGCGAGTTCACTCCCCCCTCACCTCTCCTCCCAAGCTCCACAGCCTCCCCCCTCCCCACATCTGGCTCCCACCTTCCCTCCCTCCCTGGGCCCGGATGCCTGGGGATCATCTCCTCACCCCCAACAAGACGTTGGTTCAGCTTTCCCTCCTCCTTTTTGATATAAGCATATATAAATATATATAGATCTATTTTAAAACCAATCTGCGTTGGTTCAACTCGTCTGGCTGTTCTAACAGAGGAGGGGGGTGGGGGGTTGCATGTCTAAGCACTCTAAAGTACCGACAGAGGAAGGCCAGAGTGCTGCAGCTGTAAATGGAGCTGAAGGGGACGAACACCAGTAAACATAGTAATCCGCTTCTGCCTGCCTTGTATAGAAAAACCCACAAAACCAAGTGTACATTTTTTTTCGTAACATTTTGAACAATGTTTATATTGATCGAATTTAAAAACACAAAGAAGAGTTGAGGATAAACAGAAAACAAAAACCATGTGCGATTGAGCTTTTTACAGTGTAGTGAGTTACTGCAAGCTGTCCGTCTGCGTGGGGAGCGAGCTTTCCACGGGGGAGGACGGGGGAGGGTGGGGGGTGGGCACTCCATGAACAGGAAGCAGAGGTACACACTAACAGAAAGGGAGAGTCAGAGCACCCATGTTGTACATTTTTCTCAGTCTCTGCTTGAAGTGTTGTAAATATTCCCGAGGCTGCAGGCCGGCGGCTCTTAAAGGGACACTCCTGCTGTTTTTCACCCCCCTGTGACCAGGTAGTCATAGGGAGGGGGGCTAAACCACACCAAGCACCCTGAAGCTCAGTGTCCATCTTTAGACTGAAACTACTAATAAACTCCGTTTGCAGCTCTCAGTATTTGCTGCTTCTTGGAAACGCGACACTAATCTGATGACTTTGGAATTTAAACCATTCATCATCCAAAATAAACATCTCAATATGCAGCATTGTCTTAAATAAAATCATAATTATGTAGAAGTTTAGAATCACTAATGAAAGTAAAGAATTCTGATTGGTCACTGACTCAGAGTCATGTCTGAGGCGGTGATGCTGATTGGTCACTGACTCAGAGTCATGTTTGAGGCGGTGATGCTGATTGGTCACTGACTCAGTCATGTCTGAGGCAGTGATGCTGATTGGTCACTGACTCAGAGTCTTGTTTGAGGCGGTGATGCTGATTGGTCACTGACTCAGAGTCTTGTTTGAGGCGGTGATGCTGATTGGTCACTGACTCAGAGTCATGTTTGAGGCGGTGATGCTGATTGGTCACTGACTCAGTCATGTCTGAGGCAGTGATGCTGATTGGTCACTGACTCAGAGTCTTGTTTGAGGCGGTGATGCTGATTGGTCACTGACTCAGAGTCTTGTTTGAGGCGGTGATGCTGATTGGTCACTGACTCAGAGTCATGTTTGAGGCGGTGATGCTGATTGGTCACTGACTCAGTCATGTCTGAGGCAGTGATGCTGATTGGTCACTGACTCAGAGTCTTGTTTGAGGCGGTGATGCTGATTGGTCACTGACTCAGAGTCTTGTTTGAGGCGGTGATGCTGATTGGTCACTGACTCAGAGTCATGTTTGAGGCGGTGATGCTGATTGGTCACTGACTCAGTCATGTCTGAGGCAGTGATGCTGATTGGTCACTGACTCAGAGTCTTGTTTGAGGCGGTGATGCTGATTGGTCACTGACTCAGAGTCTTGTTTGAGGCGGTGATGCTGATTGGTCACTGACTCAGAGTCATGTTTGAGGCGGTGATGCTGATTGGTCACTGACTCAGTCATGTCTGAGGCGGTGATGCTGATTGGTCACTGACTCAGAGTCTTGTTTGAGGCGGTGATGCTGATTGGTCACTGACTCAGAGTCTTGTTTGAGGCGGTGATGCTGATTGGTCACTGACTCAGAGTCATGTTTGAGGCGGTGATGCTGATTGGTCACTGACTCAGTCATGTTTGAGGCGGTGATGCTGATTGGTCACTGACTCAGAGTCTTGTTTGAGGCGGTGATGCTGATTGGTCACTGACTCAGAGTCTTGTCTGAGGCGGTGATGCTGATTGGTCACTGACTCTGAGTCTTGTCTGAGGCGGTGATGCTGATTGGTCACTGATTCAGAGTCATGTCTGAGGCGGTGATGCTGATTGGTCACTGACTCAGAGTCTTGTCTGAGGCAGTGATGATGTGTTAACAGCTTCAGACGGGCTCCTTATTGATAATTGAAGTAATTTTCATTTGTGATTCTTAACTTTTACTGTAACTCAAAGCACCGTTGAGTCAGACGTGACTCAGAATGAAGAAAACATTTAAAAACTAGAGCTTATCGTCCTCCAGGCTGTGGTTTAAATTTAAATATTCTATTTCATTAGTTAGTGTTCTGTATTTATTCATGATCCAACTCTAAAGTTTTATTAGATCCAGCTCAGAAGTTTCTGAGTCATCAAACAGATGGTAGACAGGACGCGTCTCACAAACAGAAGTTTAATTTCTGGTGGTGTTTGTGTTGAGCGGCGCTGCTGATCCCTGATGTTTGGATTGATTAGTGAATGAAAGGATCTCTGACTGAACTTCATGTAACAAAGCATCAGGTTTAAATGAGCTGTTAAACAGATCAAAGCAGATTAGGACGTTAAATGTTCCAACATTTAACTTCAGTGGCTTCATCTGTGCACAGAAGGTGCTGACTCATGACTTTTCCTCATGGTTGTGATTAATACTTGAATAGAATCAAAGTTTAAAATATGAGGAAGTATGAGAAAACAGCAGCAGCCACAGTGTAAAGTCTAGATTATTCTCAGTGTTTTTTAATCATCCTAAAGTAGAATTCATAGAGGAGACAGATGAAGGGCTTCAGCTTAGTTTAAACTGATGAACAGAGGTTTTGTTACATTTTCACTAATTAAACAAGAGAGAACATCTGATATGTGAAGCTGTGGTTCTTCAGCAGAATTAACCTTTAATTTATTGTCACTTGGTTTCTTTTGAACTGACCATGTTTTCTCCTGACTACGACAGAGGAGACGATGTGAAGTTGGTTTCTGGTTCCTGATCAGTCTCTAAAGCTCATGCTGACAGTTTCTGATTGGTCATCACTCCACACCAACGAGGAGCTTCTCAGATTGATTCAAACTGTTTTTCATTCTGACTGGATTCAAATCTCCAGATTTCTGCGCCTGGTTTTATAAAATGAACGACTGCTCTTGAGGAGCTGGTGTGACTCTGATTCAGCCATCGGACTGAAAAACAGCAGAACTTCCCTTTAAACTGCCCTCTGACCTGCAGGTGTCACACGCCTGCTTGCTGACATGTAAGCAACATGGTTGGGGTCAGTTGTCCCCCTCTAGTAGGCTCGGTGCAAAATCCACCATTTTGTTTACACTCTGGATTCCTCGGACCAGTTTTGGGACAACCCCTGTTTGGGTCCTGCAGTGGAGTCCTTTTGGTGTGTGTGTGTGTGTGTGTGTGTGTGTGTGTGTGTGTGTGTGTGTGTGTGTGTGGTGGCTCTGTGTTGCCTGGTGTGTGTGTGTGTGCCAGTGTTGAAGAGATTGAATCATCCAGGGAGGCCAGCGTGGACCTGGGATGGTCCTGAAGGAGCCCCGTTTAGTCCGAACCACCTGAACAACCTCAGTAGGAGTCAGAACATTGTAACGGAGTGTTTTAGCAACGTGTTGCTCCACCATGTTGCTGCTAACTGTTTGTGACACCCAGCTCGTCTCTAACCATGTCGGCGCTCACGGATGTCCCTGCGTTTTGGTTTGTGTCCCTGATGTGAATGTGTTGGGTCCATAGAGTGAGTAGCTGTTTGGATGTCTGCTACATATAGTGTAAGCATTGTGACTGCAAATAAACCTCATTGATTTTTACAGTCCTGCCTCTGCTCTCTGTGGGTCAGAAACTTCAGGCTAAGTCTTGTTGCTGCACATCAAGCAGAGAAGGGTCAAAGGTCACTTCCAAACTCGTTCAGTGCTCAGAGAAATGATAAACAGCCTCTACTTCACTCTAGACTAGGCCTCGGTCATCAGGTTAAAGGTCAAAGGTTAGAAAAGGGGAAATGTCGAGGAAAACCGTGGGAAATTGAAGCACTTTTAAAGTCAGCTTCTAGATTAATATCTTTTGAACAAACCATGCCAAATTAAAACTATTTACCCATAATGCACAGCAGCAACATAACAGGACAAACGGCTCCTACCAGCTGGTAGTTGAAGGCTGTTTTGGGCATCGCGAGTCCATCTGTCTGACAGCTGATTGGACCAAACCGGGTCATAAAACAGAACCATGATCCAAACAGAGCTACAACACGATGGCATCCAGACCTGAAGAAACCTCTGAGCTGGAGTGGACCAGAACCATGAGACTGATGAAGTCAAACAGGACGTTCTGGAGCTGTTTGTACACAGCTTTCTGCTTAGTGACGTTGTGATGAACCCACACGTTGACCACAGTGATCTCAACGCTCCATGTGCCAGCTGTGGGTGTTTTGCAGCTGTTTGAGTTTATGATTTATTAGAAGCTTATGGGGAAATCACATTTTCCACATATCATGCAGCCCTCAGGGGAGCTACCCCACAATAACCACTAATCAGTTATCAACCTAATCTGGAGGAGGAGAGTTCTGAGTCTACAAGCCTTTCTACCTGTCAGTCATCCTGTGCATCACACCAACAGGTCAACAGCAGTCCAAGCTCCAGCTGAGAGAAGGGTCACAGCCAGGTTATGGAGGAGGAGGGAATCAATTATTGTCTGTTTTGATTCATAATCTCACTTTCTCACTCTGTGAGCTGTAGATGGATCAGGAAGGTAGGTCACAGAGAGGTCAACCAGCTGATGGCAGGATCTGGTTCACTGGTGTCCCTCAGGAATGGCAGCATTTGTTCCTTTGGTAGTGAGGACAGAGTCCTGCTGGAAAATGACCTCGCTCTTGTCCACACTGACAAAGCTGCTTCAGTGACCACATGGTGTTACTGAGCTCTGATTGGTCAGCAGACTGACCTGAACCCTATAGAGAATGTATGTGATGTCCAGAAGATGAGACACCAGACAAACAAAGCAGATGAGCTGAAGGCTGCTATCAGAGCTACCTGGACTTCATCACACCTCAGCAGCTCCACAGGCTGATCTCCATGACACCAAGCATCATGAAGGAAGAGGTCAAACAGGTGTTGAGTGGATAGAAATGAACAGACTGTTTAGAAGGTTTCAGTTTAAAATAAACTTTTATTGATTTTGTGATATTCTAATTAAGACAAGAGTTTGGGGTTTTCATCACCTGAAACCATCATTACAAGAAACGAAGGCTTGAACTATTTCACTTTACATTTAATTAATCTATACAAGCTTCACTTTGAGATGAGTGAGAAAAATTCTGACGTTTTTACATTATTCTGATAGTTTTAGATGTTCCTGTAAACCATACCATTTCTAAAGCGTCTGGAGAAGTGATCAGTTAGTAACCAGTTTACACTGGAACTCATTTAAAACACGAGTCGTTCTGGGTGAGGAGACTGAACGTGATGATGGTGGTTGGTAACTGGATCATGTGATAGGAGGATTTGTTTTCCACTGACATGAAATCTCCCAGAAGCTCTCTTAACCCTTCTGACTCTTCCAAGGACATCTCTGTTGTGTCTCCTGAAGCATTCTGGGAGGTGACATCAAAATGTCTGTAAAGAGCTATTGATGACCAAAGGGCTGCTAGACCTTTTTATTTGTTGTTACAAAGGCAACCACTGAAAATAGGCACAATTACATTTAAAAGTAAAAACAAAAAAGGCAGAAACAGGTTGAGCCTTTTAGTCTCAGAAGCTGACTGTGACTTTCACTGGTGAGTATCAGGAGACCCCCTCAGACTCGGCTCAACCCTGGGCCCCTCTGGAGGTCAGAGGATGGACTGGTCTTCACCGGTTCATGTGAAGCTAGCTCTTTGAGCTTTTACATCTGTGCACTGCATCGTTGTATCCTTCTCTGTTGCGGGCGATCTCAATGGCAAAGAACTGGACTCTAGTGGCTAAAAACCAGCAAAAAGCAACATTTAGTCTCAGCTTTTACTGATGTGTCCTCCACCGAGAGTCAGACTCACCAAATATTGTGTTCTCCTCAGAGTAGTCCTTCTCACAGTCCAGGCGCAGCAGGGTGCCGTAGTTGAAGTCCTCCACCAGTCCTTCGTACTGGTTACAGAACAAACGCCACCTCTGCACACACACAGGAACTCGTCTCTAACAATCCTGTCATCATGAGTCCATCACAGCACACATTTCCCAAGATTCACTCAATTTGAACAGTGTCAAAACATCAGGAGAATCAGCTCTGAGGCTCCAAACGTCACTCCATTACAGATGAACCATCATGTAGCTAACAGAAATAATGAACCTGAAACAGATGTTTGGTTGGATTAAACTTCAGAAAGAGAGAAAAAAAGAAAGAGACAAACGGACCTCTTTAGCACACTCAGACTTCAGGTCCTCTTCTTTTAGCTGCTTTATTTCCAACTCCTTGAAGGTTTCTCTGAAGCTGGAGTAGATTTTGTCATCCAGCTTTGTCAGCTTCAGAAACCTTGGATCGACTGATGAGATGAGCTAAAAATAGAACACACCTCAGGATCAGAAGGTTTGTTTTTCAGGCTTAAAATCACACATCACTCATGTAGGTGAGACACAAAAACACAAGCTGCCACCCTATGTGATGCTTTTCTAGGACAAGAGCCTGGTAAGAACCAGAATGTATTTATTACATTCTGATGCAGAATAAAAGAGGGCTGCTGTGTGTGTAAAACCTGAGAAAACTCTTAGATTTCATTCAGAACATAGACAACATAATAATACTGATCTTTAATCAATGTTTAGTTGCAATCATAGGCTGGTTTTATGGTGGGAGTTTGCTCTCTGACGTGTGACATGTTAATTTGTGTCTGGATGAGGAAAAATGGACCAAAGAGGAACGTTACATTGAAGTAGACCTCTGCGTGGTTGTAGGCCTTCATTGCCCACATGACTTCAAGCCGCGGCTGAAAAGACACCAAAGATTTTATAATTCACCACAAAAACACACCAGACTGTCAGCACAAAACACACTTCCTGTTGGAATTAACTGAACAATGCTTTAAATGTTTTTGGTAATGTGTCAGCTAAAAAAAAAAATTACTTTAGTAAAAAGTATTAGGGATGAGTGCTATGGCCATATGGCCCACCCATCTATAAGTGTCAAATCACCATTTTTTAACTAGTTGTTAACTAGTTTTTTTAACTGGTTATCAAGAAAAGACGTCTTAGTTTTACTTATTCTGTTTTTTCTTCTATCATCTCTCCCTTTTTGTAAATCATCAACACGTTCAAGTCCTTCAGGGCATCACATCACCCGACTCTAGCTCTAAGTAAACACATCTGACTAGGAGAAGATGATGATGAAAACAAAAACTCACATCATTTCCGTAGGCTTCTGCAGGCAGAGACAGAGCGTGTGCTGCTGCTGAGGCTCCTTCCACTCCCTGCACACACACACCTGATCAGTGACAGTTTTTATAAAACTGTGAAAAGTTGTTTTAAAAAGAAAAAATGTATAAACAGAAATATTTAAAAACGTCTACTAGTATGTTTGACCCAAGCTGCCCCCGTTTAATCAACTTTATCTTAATATTTAGAAATGAAACTCAAACGTCCCAGCCATAAAGCTGATCTGACAGCAGCTAAGAGTTCATTCATAGATAAAAACAACAACAGTTCAGGTCTCTGCTGCTCCCTGCACATGTTTAACTCAGCTAGCCACCGTTAGCCCAGTCTGCTAATTCGGTTCTTTCTCGGTGAAAACCCATTTAATCAGTTCTAGAATCGGAACCGTTTTAGGGAGTTAAAGTCAAAGCAGCTCACTAATAAAATCCCATATTGTTACTCTAAACACAATAAATAGAGTTTCAACACCTACCAGAGCAGCTAGTGTTTCATCAGACGCCATTTTCCTCCACAAAGATCGTCTATGAATTCAAGAGGTATCACTACACACAACCTCACACACACCTAAATATTAAAACATTTTCCTCCCCTCAGGTTTATGGGAGATTTATATTAATGGTAACATTTCAAATGAACTGGTATAAAACGTCTGAGTGGCGAATACTTTACTCACTAGCACTTTGCACTTTACTTACATCTTACTAGCGGTGATTTGACACGATTAATTTACTAAAACTGGCTACATGAAAAATCCCTACAGACTTATTTTGGTACGGAGCAGTCGGCTAATGCTTCAAAGTGTCAAAAATGTTGTGATTTCATCAACTTACAATAGAAAATAGCTCTGAAACAACGAGAATGAACAGCGCTCTATGGTGGAACTATTGGCGTTTGGGCTTTGTTTGGAACTATTAGAACTCCATGACTGACGTCACTTCTGCGTTATACTGGAGCCAATGGAAGTAGGTGCGTTCGAGATGAGCCAGTTCTGCGCAGATTCGATCACCGGTGATCGGCGCCCAGTGCATGCCGGTTAGATTTCTGTCCGACTTGACGCCGACTTGCTCTGATGTCATGCCTACGTGGGCAACGATAACCTCGTGAGATCAAGGCGGCCGCAGATTTTGGAGCAAGGCGCTGCAGTTGCTCTCCACCGGCTGCAAAACCGAGGGCATGACGGGAAACGCCTGGCTCTCACCTGATCTCAGATCTGATTGGTTCACGTTTTGATCCAAACATCCTGTGGCAGAATGCGAAATGTTATTTTTTATATATTGTAAATACATGCCACGTTGATGATGTCAACTATAAAGGCCACAATGAGAAATGTGATTTGTTTCAAAGAGTTTTCAGTAGGGACTGTTTCCATTTTCTATAAAGTTCTAATAAAACTACTGTCTGATTTTTATAATCAGATCATTTAGTACAGAGCATCATCATGTTTATTTTCTTTGATATGATCTCTCTGGATAGATGTCTATTATTTTGTTACTTTAGTGTTGATAATTTATATTGTTCACTCTTGAATTTGTTTTGAAATACTTTGAACTTCAAATAAAGATTTTGGAAAAAAAGGAAAGTCATCTGCTATTACGGACATTAACGCGATATCTTCAGCCTTATCATCACCCACGAGCTACATTTAGGAAAATCTGTCCGACTTAAAAGCAGACTTTTGGTCGCGCCCCCTGCTGCGTCCGCCTGCTCTCGTCTGTTCTCCAGGCGAGGCGCAGTTCATCTCGAACAAGCCCAGTGTCCGAACTCGGTATCTCTATGACGCTGCCACACACACACCCTGAGCTAACGGCCAAAACTAAAGTTTTAAGTTGTAACAAAGGAATGTGGTCAACTACTACAAAAACACATGATATTATTATTGAAATCCTTGTTTTATTATTTTATTTAATCAGGTAAATTTCATTGAGATTAAGAACATTTGTTGAGCAGAGCCAATTCATTAAAAAAATTATCCATTACTGAATATGAACAGCTGTAAGGGGGAGAAAACTGTAGCAACAATCCAGGAGTCAGATTATTTTATTTTATTTTATTTTATTTTATTTTATTGAGAGGGTGCGTGACCCGGGTACTGAGGGAGCTCTGCAGAGCATTAGGTTTTGCAAAATGACACAATTAGTCTGGCAATAAAAGTCCGGCTCTATCCATTTTGGGGTTTAATAGGATGAAGCAAAGGCCCTAGAGTGATGTGATGAGTAGAACAAATTAGGAGAGAAATAATTTGATATTAAGGCTGATTCAACCTTTCAGAGTCAGAATGGATCCTACATCTTGTTTCTTCACGTTTTATCAAGTGAAGTAGTCCAGTTTGAGGTATTTGGGGTTTAATTAAGATGCTGAAAATGATGCAATATGCGGTGATGTGTAGAATCAAACCTACAAGACAGAAATAGTCATTTAATTACTGTCGGTTCTCTCTTTTTAAATATTAACAGACAGGTCCAGTACACCAATCAAACACATACAGTAGTAAATAAAATGCACAATGGTAGTGAATAAAATAATATTGAATGACAGTAAGAAAATACATCAGTTGAGGATCAAATTCATAAAGTCTTTAATGTGAAATAAATATGGAACAGAATTATGGGTGAGATATTTCTATAGATTTAACCTATAGATCAAATTTGGATAAAATACAAAGCAGTTCTAAATCCAGTCCTCATGAACCAAATTCAGATTGACTCCAAACCTCGGTAGCTACTGCAGAAGGAGGGAGGTCTGCTGTAGAGGCTCCAGGTTCCTGATCATTGGGTTTAGCTGAGGCTGCTGATAAACTGAGCAGCAGTCGCTGTCCTCGGTGCTGAAACACGTCTGCTCTGCAACCAACACGTCAGACGGAGAAATCAGACAAAACATCAAAGTTCCTCTCAGCAGAAAAAACCTCAGCACTCAAACAAAACGACGCAGAGGAAATAAAGCCTCCGATCAGATGAAAACTACGAGTAGCTCACCTGTTTGGGTTTGTCCTGCAGAATAAAATCTGAAATGCTTCACTTTACATCCTGAGTCATGAACTATTAATCAATCAATCAAAACTTTATTTATAAAGCGCCTTTCATACAAAAAAATTGCAACCCAAGGTGCTTTACATGTTAAAATGACCCCACATAAAACACATTCCCAGCTCCCCCATAAAAAGCACACACACACACACACACACACACACACACACACACACACACATTTGCAAATTCTTAGTCCTGCAGTAAACATCAACTTTGCAAATGTTGTAATGTTCACTGGTGTTCAGACGTCCTGATTCAGCTCTCATTCTTCAGGAGGACACAGATTTATTTGTGAAAACGTCTTTTTATGTAGTTGAGATAATTTAATACGGGGTTATAAGGAGGTGAAGACCTCACAGCAACAAGTTAAAAACTTTCCTTTGAGATGGAGCCTAAAGTTTACACTAACATTTTAGTGTCTGAATAGAACTCATTTAAATCCAGAAATCACCAAACAATTTACCAAACTCTAAAAATAAACTGTTTTGAATGTTTCCAAAGCTGAATTAGACAGAAAGGGGCCAGTTTAACACACAAAGACCTGCCGCTAACAACAAACTAGCTTGAGTTAAGGAAAGCACTGAATTTACAGAAAACCCAAAATATTGTCAGCGAAAGAGTAAGATCTCTTCGTTTTTTACAGATCTCTGGACACTGACGTCACGTTTACTAATAGACCAATGAGATTTAGAAACGATCATTTTTCTTTTATGTAATAAATGTAAATATAATTTTTTGCAAATTTACAGAAGAAAACGTGTTTTACGTCATAAATTAGGTGTTTTTAACATTTTAAAAAAGATTTAAAAAAACATGAAATGAAAATCAACAAAGAGTGAATCCATCTTTTGTTGTTTTGTATCCGTTTCACAAACAAATAAAAAAATTAAATCACTTTTTATTTTTTGAATATTGGTTTTCAATTGAAATGGAAAGAATGAATGATACACGGATTATTAAACATGAATTTAGACTGATTTTATGTTTATTGTTTGTGGTGGGGTTTTTTTTGTGTGTGTTTGCTTTGTTTCAAGATATAAATTGAGAAATCAAGATGTGACGTATCATTAGTTATTGTGATCACAAATGTTAAAATGATTTGATTTTCCTTCCTACAGGCTGCATTTGGAATTATAAATAAAAGTAATGGTGACAAACAGAACCAAATTATCCAGTGTTTAATATCCTGACACAATTTTCAGCATCAAAAGGCCCCAATGTTTCCAAAGTGACTTCCTTTGACATGTTTTCAGACCATCTACATTACAACATAAAACAAGGTATTCCTGTCATTTGGAGGTCATTTTAGAAAATATCTGTCACCATCTTATTGTGTTCTGGAATAAAAGCTTCTAGTGCTCCACAGGGTTTACAGCATGCACACAAAATGATTCCATTCAGTGGTTGGTTTATTAATCCATCACATCAAACAACAAACAAACAATTTCAATTCATCCTATTGTTTCTGCTCTAGTAGAAACCATAGACCCAGTGCATGCTGGTCCTTCATCTGCCTAAATACTCACACACTTGTCCTCACTGGCTCCACCTGGCTCCTGAAAAAACAATATTTTATTAATAATTGTCTTTCAAAGTATTGGCAAGTAAAAAAATATAATCCCAAATCAAATAAATAAACAAACAAACTGTAATTGGTCCAAAAGAAGATACGTTTAATAAATAGTGACTGTTAAAGTCAGTCTGGAAAGGAGAAACAATATTTAAAAACAAACATTTTTTGATAACAAAACCTAATCACACTAATATCACTAAAATTCTGCATTTTTAGAAATCTGTCCGTTTGATTTTACAGTTGAATTGTGCTTAATGTGGACTTTTGTTGCCATCTTGTGGTGAATCATTGACATTACAGTTATTGAAGTTGTTTGTTCTTCAAATCAAGGTAACAAACCTAAAAACCTGATCTGTATCCAAGGAGCTCGACTAATCATAGACCTACAGTTCTGTGCAAAATTCTTAGGCAAGTGTGGAAAACATACTGTAAACATAGGATGTTTTCAGAAATATAAATAATGATTCTTTATTTTTACCAATTTACAAAATGCAAAGTGAGAAAACAAAAAGAGAAATCTAAATTCATATTCATTCATATTTTGGCATTTCTACTTGTTTCCTTCAAACCAGCATCAATTCTTAGAGGTTCAGTTGAAAAGTTACAATGCAGTTCTGTGAGAACTGACAGAAACAGAATGCTGGAGGATTTAGACCTGATTGTAGCTTCAGACTGGTGTCTCTACTGGTCCAGACAGTAGACTGGTGTCTGTACTGGTCCAGACAGTAGACTGGTGTCTGTACTGGTCCAGACAGTGGGCTGGTGTATGTACTGGTCCAGACAGTAGACTGGTGTCTGTACTGGTCCAGACAGAAGACTGGTGTCTCTAATGGACCAGACAGTGGACTGGTGTCTGTACTGGTCCAGACAGTAGACTGGTGTCTGTACTGGTCCAGACAGTAGACTGGTTTCATTACTGGTCCAGACAGTAGACTGGTGTCTGTACTGGTCCAGACAGTGGACTGGTGTCTGTACTGGTCCATACAGTAGACTGGTGCCTGTACTGGTCCAGTCAGTAGACTAGTGCCTGTACTGGTCCAGACAGTAGACTGGTGTCTCTACTGGTCCAGACAGTAGACTGGTTTCTGTACTGGTCCAGACAGTAGACAGGTGCCTGTACTGGTCCAGTCAGTACACTAGTGCCTGTACTGGTCCAGACAGTAGACTGGTGTCTCTGGTCCAGACAGTAGACAAGTGTCTCTGGTCCAGACAGTAGACTGGTGCCTGTACTGGTCCAATCAGTAGAATGATGTCTGTACTGGTCCAGACAGTAGAATGGTGTCTGTACAGGTCCAGACAGTGGACTGGCGTCTCTACTGGTCCAGACAGCAGTCTGGTGTCTCAACTGGTCCAGATATTAGACTGGTGTCTGTACTGGTCCAGACAGTGGGCTGGTGTATGTACTGGTCCAGACAGTAGACTGGTGTCTCTACTGGTCCAGACAGTAGACTGATGTCTGTACTGGTCCAGACAGTGGACTGTTGTCTGTACTGGTCCAGACAGTAGACTGGTGTCTGTACTGGTCCAGACAGTGGACTGGTGTCTGTACTGGTCCAGACAGTAGACTGGTGTCTCTACTGGTCCAGACAGTGGACTGGTGTCTCTAATGGTCCAGACAGTGGACTGGTGTCTGTAATGGTCCAGACAGTGGGCTGGTGTATGTACTGGTCCAGACAGTAGACTGGTGTCTGTACTGGTCCAGACAGTAGACTGGTGTCTCTACTGGTCCAGACAGCAGACTGGTGTCTCTACTGGTCCAGACATTAGACAGGTGTCTCTACTGGTCCAGACAGTGGGCTTGTGTATGTACTGGTACAGACAGTAGACTGGTGTCTATAATGGTCCAGACAGTAGACTGGTGTCTGTACTGGTCCAGACAGAAGACTGGTGTCTCTAATGGTCCAGACAGTGGACTGGTGTCTGTACTGGTCCAGACATTAGACTGGTTTCAGTGCTGGTCCAGACAGTAGACTGGTGTCTGTACTGGTCCAGACAGTAGACTGGTGTCTGTACTGGTCCAGACAGTAGACTGGTTTCAGTACTGGTCCAGACAGTAGACTGGTGTCTGTACTGGTCCAGACAGTAGACTGGTGTCTGTACTGGTCCAGACAGAAGACTGGTGTCTCTAATGGACCAGACAGTGGACTGGTGTCTGTACTGGTCCAGACAGTAGACTGGTGTCTGTACTGGTCCAGACAGTAGACTGGTGTCTGTACTGGTCCAGACAGTAGACTGGTGTCTCTACTGGTGCAGACAGTGGACTGGTGTCTCTACTGGTCATGACAGTAGACTGGTGTTTGTACTGGTCCAGACAGTAGTCTGGTGTCTGTACTGGTCCAGACAGTAGACTGGTGTCTGTACTGGTCCAGACAGTAGACTGATGTCTGAACTGGTCCAGACAGTAGACTGGTGTCTCTGGTCCAGACAGTGGAATAGTGTCTCTACTGGTCCAGACAGTGGACTGGTGTCTGTACTGGTCCAGACAGTAGACTGGTGTCTGTACTGGTCCAGACAGTGGGCTGGTGTCTGTACTGGTCCAGGCAGTGGACTGTTGTCTGTACTGGTCCAGACAGTAGACTGGTGTCTGTACTGGTCCAGACAGTAGACTGGTGTCTCTACTGGTCCAGACAGTGGACTGGTGTCTGTACTGGTCCATACAGTAGACTGGTGTCTGTACTGGTCCAGACAGTAGACTGGTGTCTCTGGTCCAGACAGTGGAATAGTGTCTCTACTGGTCCAGACAGTGGACTGGTGTCTCTACTGGTCCAGATATTAGACTGGTGTCTCTACAGGTCCAGACAGTAGACTGGTGTCTGTACTGGTCCAGACAGTGGACTGGTGTCTGTACTGGTCCAGACAGTAGACTGGTGTCTGTACTGGTCCAGACAGTAGACTGGTGTCTGTACTGGTCTCGACAGTGGACTGGTGTCTGTACTGGTCCAGTCAGTAGACTGGTGTCTATACTGGTCCAGACAGTGGACTGGTGTCTCTACTGGTCATGACAGTAGACTGGTGTTTGTACTGGTCCAGACAGTAGTCTGGTGTCCGTACTGGTCCAGACAGTAGACTGGTGTCTCTACTGGTCCAGACAGTAGACTGGTATCTGTACTGGTCCAGAGAGTGGACTGGTGTCTCTACTGGTCCAGACAGTAGACTGGTGTCTTTACTGGTCCAGACAGTAGACTGGTGCCTATACTGGTCCAGTCAGTAGACTAGTGTCTCTGGTCCAGACAGTAGACTGGTGCCTGTAGTGGTCCAGTCAGTAGAATGGTGTCTGTACTGGTCCAGACAGTAGAATGGTGTCTGTATTGGTCCAGACAGTGGACTGGTGTCTCTACTGGTCCAGACAGCAGTCCCGTGTATGTACTGGTCCAGACAGTAGACTGGTGTCTCTACTGGTCCAGACAGTGGTCTGGTGTCTGTACTGGTCCAGACAGTGGACTGTTGTCTGTACTGGTCCAGACAGTAGACTGGTGTCTGTACTGGTCCAGACAGTGGACTGGTGTCTGTACTGGTCCAGACAGTAGACTGGTGCCTGTACTGGTCCAGTCAGTAGACTGGTGTCTCTGGTCCAGACAGTAGACAAGTGTCTCTGGTCCAGACAGTAGACTGGTGCCTGTAGTGGTCCAGTCAGTAGAATGGTGTCTGTACTGGTCCAGACAGTAGAATGGTGTCTGTATTGGTCCAGACAGTGGACTGGTGTCTCTACTGGTCCAGACAGCAGTCCCGTGTATGTACTGGTCCAGACAGTAGACTGGTGTCTCTACTGGTCCAGACAGTGGTCTGGTGTCTGTACTGGTCCAGACAGTGGACTGTTGTCTGTACTGGTCCAGACAGTAGACTGGTGTCTGTACTGGTCCAGACAGTGGACTGGTGTCTCTACTGGTCCAGATATTAGACTGGTGTCTCTACTGGTCCAGACAGTAGACTGGTGTCTTTACTGGTCCAGACAGTAGACTGGTGTCTATACTGGTCCAGTCAGTGGACTGGTGTCTGTACTGGTCCAGACAGTGGACTGTTGTCTGTACTGGTCCAGACAGTGGACTGTTGTCTGTACTGGTCCAGACAGTGGACTGGTGTCTGTACTGGTCATGACAGTAGACTGTTGTTTGTACTGGTCCAGACAGTAGACTGGTGTCTGTACTGGTCCAGACAGTGGACTGGTGTCTGTACTGGTCCAGACAGTAGACTGGTGTCTGTACTGGTCCAGACAGTGGACTGGTGTCTCTACTGGTCCAGACAGCAGTCTGGTGTCTCAACTGGTCCAGATATTAGACTGGTGTCTGTACTGGTCCAGACAGTAGACTGGTGCCTGTACTGGTCCAGTCAGTAGACTGGTGCCTGTACTGGTCCAGACAGTAGACTGGTGTCTGTGCTGGTCCAGACAGTAGACTGGTGTCTGTACTGGTCCAGACAGTAGACTGGTGCCTGTACTGGTCCAATCAGTAGAATGATGTCTGTACTGGTCCAGACAGTAGAATGGTGTCTGTACAGGTCCAGACAGTGGACTGGCGTCTCTACTGGTCCAGACAGCAGTCTGGTGTCTCTACTGGTCCAGATATTAGACTGGTGTCTGTACTGGTCCAGACAGTGGGCTGGTGTATGTACTGGTCCAGACAGTAGACTGGTGTCTCTACTGGTCCAGACAGTAGACTGATGTCTGTACTGGTCCAGACAGTGGACTGTTGTCTGTACTGGTCCAGACAGTAGACTGGTGTCTGTACTGGTCCAGACAGTGGACTGGTGTCTGTACTGGTCCAGACAGTAGACTGGTGTCTCTACTGGTCCAGACAGTGGACTGGTGTCTGTACTGGTCCAGACAGAAGACTGGTGTCTGTACTGGCCCAGACAGTAGACTGGTGCCTGTACTGGTCCAGTCAGTAGACTAGTGTCTCTCCTGGTTCAGAGAGTAGACTGGTGTTTCTGGTCCAGACAGTAGACACGTGTCTCTGGTCCAGACAGTAGACTGGTGTCTCTACTGGC
>SSNR01000277.1:187201-202046 GCA_006937965.1 Callopanchax toddi | reverse complement strand
GTGGAATAGTGTCTCTACTGGTCCAGACAGTGGACTGGTGTCTGTACTGGTCCAGACAGTAGACTGGTGTCTCTAATGGTCCAGACAGTAGACTGGTGTCTGTACTTTTCCAGACAGTAGACTGGTGCCTGTACTGGTCCAGTCAGTAGACTAGTGCCTGTACTGGTCCAGACAGTAGACTGGTGTCTCTGGTCCCGACAGTAGACAAGTGTCTCTGGTCCAGACAGTAGACTGGTGCCTCTACTGGTCCAGTCAGTAGAATTGTGTCTGTACTGGTCCAGACAGTAGAATGGTGTCTGTATTGGTCCAGACAGTGGACTGGTGTCTCTACTGGTCCAGACAGCAGTCCCGTGTATGTACTGGTCCAGACAGTAGACTGGTGTCTCTACTGGTCCAGATATTAGACTGGTGTCTCTACTGGTCCAGACAGTGGGCTGGTGTCTGTACTGGTCCAGACAGTAGACTGGTGTCTCTAATGGTCCAGACAGTGGACTGGTGTCTCTGCTGGTCCAGACATTAGACTGGTGTCTCTGGTCCAGACAGTAGACTGGTGTCTCTACTGGTCCAGACAGTGGACTGGTGTCTGTACTGGTCCAGACAGTAGACTGTTGTCTGTACTGGTCCAGATATTAGACTGGTGTCTCTACTGGTCCAGACAGTGGACTGTTGTCTGTACTGGTCCAGGCAGTAGACTGGTGTTTCTGGTCCAGACAGTGGACTGGTGTCTGTACTGGTCCAGAGAGTAGACTGGTGTCTGTACTGGTCGAGACAGTAGACTGGTGTCTGTACTGTTCGAGACAGTGGACTGGTGTCTGTACTGGTCCAGGCAGTAGAATGGTGTCTGTACTGGTCCAGACAGTAGACTGGTGTCTCTGGTCCAGACAGTGGAATAGTGTCTGTACTGGTCCAGACAGTGGACTGGTGTCTCTACTGGTCCAGACAGTAGACTGATGTCTGTACTGGTCCAGACAGTGGACTGGTGTCTGTACTGGTCCAGACAGTAGACTGGTGTCTGTACTGGTCCAGACAGTGGACTGGTGTCTATACTGGTCATGACAGTAGACTGGTGTTTGTACTGGTCCAGACAGTAGACTGGTGTCTGTACTGGTCCAGACAGTGGACTGGTGTCTCTGGTCCAGACAGTGGAATAGTGTCTCTACTGGTCCAGACAGTGGACTGGTGTCTGTACTGGTCCAGACAGTAGACTGGTGTCTCTGGTCCAGACAGTGGAATAGTGTCTCTACTGGTCCAGACAGTGGACTGGTGTCTGTACTGGTCCAGACAGTGGACTGTTGTCTGTACTGGTCCAGACAGTAGACTGGTGTCTCTACTGGTCCAGATAGTAGACTAGTACCTCTACTGGTCCAGACAGTAGACTGGTGTTTCTGGTCCAGACAGTGGACTGGTGTCTGTACTGGTCCAGTCAGTAGAATGGTGTCTGTACTGGTCCAGACAGTAGAATGGTGTCTGTATTGGTCCAGACAGTGGACTGGTGTCTGTACTGGTCCAGACAGTAGACTGATGTCTGTACTGGTCCAGACAGTGGACTGTTGTCTCTACTGGTCCAGATATTAGACTGGTGTCTCTACTGGTCCAGACAGTGGGCTGGTGTATGTACTGGTCCAGACAGTAGACTGGTGTCTCTACTGGTCCAGACAGTAGACTGGTGTCTGTACTGGTCCAGACAGTAGACTGGTGTCTCTACTGGTCCAGACAGTGGACTGGTGTCTCTGATGGTGCAGATATTAGACTGGTGTCTCTACTGGTCCAGACAGTGGGCTGGTGTATGTACTGGTCCAGACAGTAGACTGGTGTCTCTACTGGTCCAGACAGTAGACTGGTGTCTGTACTGGTCCAGACAGTGGACTGTTGTCTGTACTGGTCCAGACAGTAGACTGGTGTCTCTACTGGTCCAGACATAGACTGGTGCCTCTACTGGTCCAGACAGTAGACTGGTGTTTCTGCTGGTCCAGACAGTGGACTGTTGTCTCTACTGGTCCAGATATTAGACTGGTGTCTCTACTGGTCCAGACAGTGGGCTGTTGTCTGTACTGGTCCAGATATTAGACTGGTGTCTCTACTGGTCCAGACAGTGGGCTGGTGTATGTACTGGTCCAGACAGTAGACTGGTGTCTCTGGTCCAGACAGTAGACTGGTGTCTCTGCTGGTCCAGACAGTAGACTGGTGTCTGTATTGGTTCAGACAGTACAATGGTGTCTTTACTGGTCCCGACAGTGGACTGGTGTCTGTACTGGTCCAGACAGTAGACTGGTGTCTGTACTGGTCCAGACAGTGGACTGGTGTCTCTACTGGTCCAGACAGTGGACTGTTGTCTCTACTGGTCCAGATATTAGACTGGTGTCTCTACTGGTCCAGACAGTGGGCTGGTGTATGTACTGGTCCAGACAGTAGACTGGTGTCTGTACTGGTCCAGACAGTAGACTGGTGTCTCTACTGGTCCAGACAGTAGACTGGTGTCTGTCTGGTCCAGACAGTGGAATAGTGTCTCTACTGGTCCAGACAGTGGACTGGTGTCTCAACTGGTCCAGACAGTAGACTGGTGTCTGTACTGGTCCAGACAGTAGACTGGTGTCTGTACTGGTCCAGACAGTAGACTGGTGTCTCTACTGGTCCAGACAGTGGACTGGTGTCTGTACTGGTCCAGACAGTAGACTGGTGTCTGTACTGGTCCAGACAGTAGACTGGTGTCTCTGGTCCAGACAGTAGACTGGTGTCTCTACTGGTCCAGACAGTAGACTGGTGTCTGTACTGGTCCAGACAGTGGACTGGTGTCTGTACTGGTCCAGACAGTAGACTGGTGTCTGTACTGGTCCAGTCAGTACACTAGTGCCTGTACTGGTCCAGACAGTAGACTGGTGTCTCTGGTCCAGACAGTGGACTGGTGTCTGTACTTGTCCAGACAGTGGACTGGTGTCTGTACTGGTCCATACAGTAGACTGGTGTCTGTACTGGTCCATACAGTAGAGTGGTGTCTGTACTGGTCCAGACAGTAGACTGATGTCTGAAATGGTCCAGACAGTAGACTGGTGTCTGTACTGATCCAGTCAGTAGACTGGTGTCTATACTGGTCCAGACAGTGGACTGGTGTCTCTACTGGTCATGACAGTAGACTGGTGTTTGTACTGGTCCAGACAGTAGTCTGGTGTCCGTACTGGTCCAGACAGTAGACTGATGTCTGAAATGGTCCAGACAGTAGACTGGTGTCTGTACTGATCCAGTCAGTAGACTGGTGTCTATACTGGTCCAGACAGTGGACTGGTGTCTCTACTGGTCATGACAGTAGACTGGTGTTTGTACTGGTCCAGACAGTAGTCTGGTGTCCGTACTGGTCCAGACAGTAGACTGATGTCTGAAATGGTCCAGACAGTAGACTGGTGTCTGTACTGATCCAGTCAGTAGACTGGTGTCTATACTGGTCCAGACAGTGGACTGGTGTCTCTACTGGTCATGACAGTAGACTGGTGTTTGTACTGGTCCAGACAGTAGTCTGGTGTCCGTACTGGTCCAGACAGTAGACTGATGTCTGAAATGGTCCAGACAGTAGACTGGTGTCTGTACTGATCCAGTCAGTAGACTGGTGTCTATACTGGTCCAGACAGTGGACTGGTGTCTCTACTGGTCATGACAGTAGACTGGTGTTTGTACTGGTCCAGACAGTAGTCTGGTGTCTGTACTGGTCCAGACAGTAGACTGGTGTCTGTACTGGTCCAGACAGTAGACTGGTGTCTCTGGTCCAGACAGTGGAATAGTGTCTCTACTGGTCCTGACAGTAGACTGGTGTTTGTACTGGTCCAGACAGTAGTCTGGTGTCCGTACTGGTCCAGACAGTAGACTGGTGTCTCTACTGGTCCAGACAGCAGTCCCGTGTATGTACTGGTCCAGACAGTAGACTGGTGTCTCTACTGGTCCAGACAGTGGTCTGGTGTCTGTACTGGTCCAGACAGTGGACTGTTGTCTGTACTGGTCCAGACAGTGGACTGGTGTCTCTACTGGTCATGACAGTAGACTGGTGTTTGTACTGGTCCAGACAGTAGTCTGGTGTCCGTACTGGTCCAGACAGTAGACTGGTGTCTCTACTGGTCCAGACAGTGGACTGGTGTCTCTACTGGTCATGACAGTAGACTGGTGTTTGTACTGGTCCAGACAGTAGACGGGTGTCTGTACTGGTCCAGACAGTAGACAAGTGTCTCTGGTCCAGACAGTAGACTGGTGTCTCTACTGGTCCAGACATTAGACTGGTGTCTGTACTGGTCCAGACAGTGGGCTGGTGTCTCTACTGGTCCAGATATTAGACTGGTGTCTCTACTGGTCCAGACAGTAGACTGTTGTCTGTACTGGTCCAGACAGTAGACTGGTGTCTGTACTGGTCCAGACAGTAGACTGATGTCTGTACTGGTCCAGACAGTAGACTGGTGTCTGTACTGATCCAGACAGTAGACTGGTGTCTGTACTCGTCCAGACAGAAGACTGGTGTCTCTAATGGTCCAGACAGTGGACTGGTGTCTGTAATGGTCCAGACAGTAGACTAGTGTCTGTACTGGTCCAGACAGTACACTGGTTTCAGTACTGGTCCAGACAGTAGACTGGTGTCTATACTGGTCCAGACAGTGGACTGGTGTCTCTACTGGTCATGACAGTAGACTGGTGTTTCTAATGGTCCAGACAGTAGTCTGGTGTCCGTACTGGTCCAGACAGTAGACTGGTGTCTTTACATGTCCAGAGAGTAGACTGGTGTCTGTACTGGTCCAGAGAGTAGACTGGTGTCTCCGCTGGTCCAGACAGTAGACTGGTGTCTTTACTGGTCCAGACAGTAGACTGGTGCCTATACTGGTCCAGTCAGTAGACTAGTGTCTCTGGTCCAGACAGTAGACTGGTGCCTGTAGTGGTCCAGTCAGTAGAATGGTGTCTGTACTCGTACAGACAGTAGAATGGTGTCTGTATTGGTCCAGACAGTGGACTGGTGTCTCTACTGGTCCAGACAGCAGTCTGGTGTCTCTACTGGTCCAGATATTAGACTGATGTCTCTACTGGTCCAGACAGTGGGCTGGTGTATGTACTTGTCCAGACAGTAGACTGGTGTCTCTACTGGTCCAGACAGTAGACTGATGTCTGTACTGGTCCAGACAGTGGACTGTTGCCTGTACTGGTCTAGACAGTAGACTGGTGTCTGTACTGGTCCAGGCAGTGGACTGGTGTCTGTATTGGTCCAGTCAGAAGACTGGTGTCTGTACTGGTGCAGACAGTGGACTGGTGTCTGTACTGGTCCAGACAGTAGACTGGTGTCTCTACTGGTCCAGACAGTAGACTGATGTCTGTACTGGTCCAGACAGTGGACTGTTGTCTGTACTGGTCCAGACAGTAGACTGGTGTCTCTACTGGTCCAGATAGTAGACTAGTACCTCTACTGGTCCAGGCAGTAGACTGGTGTTTCTGGTCCAGACAGTGGACTGGTGTCTGTACTGGTCCAGACAGTAGACTGGTGTCTGTACTGGTCCAGACAGTGGACTGGTGTCTGTGGTCCAGACAGTGGAATAGTGTCTCTACTGGTCCAGACAGTGGACTGTTGTCTCAACTGGTCCAGACAGTAGACTGGTGTCCGTACTGGTCCAGACAGTAGACTGGTGTCTCTAATGGTCCAGACAGTGGACTGGTGTCTCTGCTGGTCCAGACAGTAGACTGGTGTCTCTGGTCCAGACAGTAGACTGGTGTCTCTACTGGTCCAGACAGTAGACTGTTGTCTGTACTGGTCCAGACAGTAGACTGGTGTCTCTACTGGTCCAGACAGTAGACTGGTGTCTGTACTGGTCCAGACAGTAGACTGGTGTCTGTATTGGTTCAGACAGTACAATGGTGTCTTTACTGGTCCCGACAGTGGACTGGTGTCTGTACTGGTCTAGTCAGTAGACTGGTGTCTGTACTGGTCCAGACAGTAGACTGGTGTCTCTGGTCCAGACAGTGGACTGGTGTCTCTACTGGTCCAGATATTAGACTGGTGTCTCTACTGGTCCAGACAGTAGACTGTTGTCTGTACTGGTCCAGACAGTAGACTGGTGTCTCTACTGGTCCAGACAGTAGACTGGTGTCTGTACTGGTCCAGTCAGTAGAATGGTGTCTTTACAGGTCCAGACAGTAGACTGGTGTCTCAACTGGTCCAGAGAGTAGACTGGTGTATTTACATGTCCAGAGAGTAGACTGGTGTCACTACTTGTCCAGAGAGTAGACTGGTGTCTCTGCTGGTCCAGACAGTAGACTGGTGTCACTGGTCCAGACAGTAGACTGGTGTCTCTGCTGGTCCAGACAGTAGACTGGTGTCTCTGGTCCAGACAGTAGACTGGTGTCTCTGCTGGTCCAGACATTAGACTGGTGTCTCTGGTCCAGACAGTAGACTGGTGTCTCTACTGGTCCAGACAGTGGACTGGTGTTTCTACTGGTCCAGACAGTGGACTGTTGTCTCTACTGGTCCAGATATTAGACTGGTGTCTCTACTGGTCCAGACAGTGGGCTGGTGTATGTACTGGTCCAGACAGTGGACTGGTGTCTCTACTGGTCCAGACAGTAGACTGATGTCTGTACTGGTCCAGACAGTGGACTGTTGTCTGTTCTGGTCCAGACAGTAGACTGGTGTCTCTACTGGTCCAGATAGAAGACTAGTACCTCTACTGGTCCAGACAGTAGACTGGTGTTTCTGGTCCAGACAGTGGACTGGTGTCTGTACTGGTCCAGACAGTAGACTGGTGTCTGTACTGGTCCAGACAGTGGACTGGTGTCTTTACATGTCCAGAGAGTAGACTGGTGTCTCTACTGGTCCAGATATTAGACTGGTGTCTCTACTGGTCCAGACAGTGGGCTGGTGTTTGTACTGGTCCAGACAGTAGACTGGTGTCTCTGGTCCAGACAGTAGACTGGTGTCTCTACTGGTCCAGACAGTAGACTGTTGTCTGTACTGGTCCAGACAGTAGACTGGTGTCTCTACTGGTCCAGATAGTGGGCTGGTGTATGTGCTGGTCCAGACAGTAGACTGTTGTCTCTGGTCCAGACAGTAGACTGGTGTCTACTGGTCCAGACAGTAGACTGGTGTCTCTGGTCCAGACAGTGGAATAGTGTCTCTACTGGTCCAGACAGTGGACTGTTGTCTCTACTGGTCCAGATATTAGACTGGTGTCTCTACTGGTCCAGACAGTGGGCTGGTGTCTGTACTGGTCCAGACAGTAGACTGGTGTCTCTACTGGTCCAGACAGTAGACTGGTGTCTGTACTGGTCCAGACAGTAGACTGGTGTCTGTACTGGTCCAGACAGTAGACTGGTGTCTCTGGTCCAGACAGTGGAATAGTGTCTCTACTGGTCCAGACAGTGGACTGTTGTCTCAACTGGTCCAGACAGTAGACTGGTGTCCGTACTGGTCCAGACAGTAGACTGGTGTCTCTACTGGTCCAGATAGTAGACTAGTACCTCTACTGGTCCAGACAGTAGACTGGTGTTTCTGGTCCAGACAGTGGACTGGTGTCTGTACTGGTCCAGATATTAGACTGGTGTCTCTACTGGTCCAGACAGTGGGCTGGTGTATGTACTTGTCCAGACAGTAGACTGGTGTCTCTGGTCCAGACAGTAGACTGGTGTCTCTGCTGGTCCAGACAGTAGACTGGTGTCTCTACTGGTCCCGATAGTAGACTAGTACCTCTACTGGTCCAGACAGTAGACTGGTGTTTCTGGTCCAGACAGTGGACTGGTGTCTGTACTGGTCCAGACAGTAGACTGGTGTCTGTACTGGTCCAGACAGTAGACTGGTGTCTCTACTGGTCCAGACAGTGGACTGGTGTCTGTACTGGTCCAGACAGTAGACTGGTGTCTGTACTGGTCTAGTCAGTAGACTGGTGTCTGTACTGGTCCAGACAGTAGACTGGTGTCTCTGGTCCAGACAGTGGAATAGTGTCTCTACTGGTCCAGACAGTGGACTGGTGTCTCAACTGGTCCAGACAGTAGACTGGTGTCTGTACTGGTCCAGACAGTAGACTGGTGTCTCTAATGGTCCAGACAGTGGACTGGTGTCTGTACTTGTCCAGACAGTGGACTGGTGTCTCTACTGGTCCAGACAGTAGACTGGTGTTTCTGGTCCAGACAGTGGACTGGTGTCTGTACTGATCCAGACAGTAGACTGGTGTCTGTACTGGTCCAGACACTGGACTGGTGTCTCTACTGGTCCAGACAGCAGACTGGTGTCTCTACTGGTCCAGACCTGGGCTGGTGTATGTACTGGTCCAGACAGTGGACTGGTGTCTCTACTGGTCCAGAGAGTAGACTGGTGTCTGTACTGGTCGAGAGAGTAAACTGGTGTCTCTGCTGGTCCAGACAGTAGACTGGTGTCTCTGGTCCAGACAGTGGACTGTTGTCTCTACTGGTCCAGATATTAGACTGGTGTCTCTACTGGTCCAGACAGTGGGCTGGTGTCTGTACTGGTCCAGACAGTAGACTGGTGTCTCTACTGGTCGAGAGAGTAGACTGGTGTCTCTGCTGGTCCAGACAGTAGACTGGTGTCTCTGGTCCAGACAGTAGACTGGTGTCTCTACTGGTCCAGACAGTAGACTGGTGTCTCTACTGGTCCAGATAGTAGACTAGTACCTCTACTGGTCCAGACAGTAGACTGGTGTTTCTGGTCCAGACAGTGGACTGGTGTCTGTACTGGTCCAGACAGTAGACTGGTGTTTCTGGTCCAGACAGTGGACTGGTGTCTGTACTGGTCCAGACAGTGGACTGTGTCTCTACTGGTCCAGACAGTAGACTGGTGTCTCTACTGGTCCAGACAGTAGACTGGTGTCTCTACTGGTCCAGACAGTAGACTGGTGTCTTTACATGTCCAGAGAGTAGACTGGTGTCTCTACTGGTCCAGACAGTAGACTGGTGTCTCTACTGGTCCAGACAGTAGACTGGTGTTTGTACTGGTCCAGACAGTGGACTGGTGTCTCTACTGATCCAGACAGTGGACTGTTGTCTCTACTGGTCCAGATATTAGACTGGTGTCTCTACTGGTCCAGACAGTGGGCTGGTGTATGTACTGGTCCAGACAGTGGACTGGTGTCTCTACTGGTCCAGACAGTAGACTGATGTCTGTACTGGTCCAGACAGTAGACTGGTTTCATTACTGGTCCAGACAGTAGACTGGTGTCTGTACTGGTCCAGACAGTGGACTGGTGTCTGTACTGGTCCAGACAGTAGACTGGTGTCTCTACTGGTCCAGACAGTAGACTGGTGTCTGTACTGGTCCAGACAGTAGACTGGTGCCTGTACTGGTCCAGTCAGTAGACTAGTGCCTGTACTGGTCCAGACAGTAGACTGGTGTCTCTACTGGTCCAGACAGTAGACTGGTTTCTGTACTGGTCCAGACAGTAGACAGGTGCCTGTACTGGTCCAGTCAGTAGACTGGTGTCTCTGGTCCAGACAGTAGACAAGTGTCTCTGGTCCAGACAGTAGACTGGTGCCTGTACTGGTCCAATCAGTAGAATGATGTCTGTACTGGTCCAGACAGTAGAATGGTGTCTGTACAGGTCCAGACAGTGGACTGGCGTCTCTACTGGTCCAGACAGCAGTCTGGTGTCTCTACTGGTCCAGATATTAGACTGGTGTCTGTACTGGTCCAGACAGTGGGCTGGTGTATGTACTGGTCCAGACAGTAGACTGGTGTCTCTACTGGTCCAGACAGTAGACTGATGTCTGTACTGGTCCAGACAGTGGACTGTTGTCTGTACTGGTCCAGACAGTAGACTGGTGTCTGTACTGGTCCAGACAGTAGACTGGTGTCTGTACTGGTCCAGACAGTAGACTGGTGTCTCTACTGGTCCAGACAGTGGACTGGTGTCTGTACTGGTCCAGACAGAAGACTGGTGTCTGTACTGGCCCAGACAGTAGACTGGTGCCTGTACTGGTCCAGTCAGTAGACTAGTGTCTCTCCTGGTTCAGAGAGTAGACTGGTGTTTCTGGTCCAGACAGTAGACACGTGTCTCTGGTCCAGACAGTAGACTGGTGTCTCTACTGGCCCAGACATTAGACTGGTGTCTCTACTGGTCCAGACAGTGGACTGGTGTCTCTACTGGTCCAGATATTAGACTGGTGTCTCTACAGGTCCAGACAGTAGACTGGTGTCTGTACTGGTCCAGACAGTGGGCTGGTGTCTCTACTGGTCCAGATATTAGACTGGTGTCTCTACTGGTCCAGACAGTAGACTGGTGTCTGTACTGGTCCATACAGTAGAGTGGTGTCTGTACTGGTCCAGACAGTAGACTGATGTCTGAAATGGTCCAGACAGTAGACTGGTGTCTGTACTGATCCAGTCAGTAGACTGGTGTCTATACTGGTCCAGACAGTGGACTGGTGTCTCTACTGGTCATGACAGTAGACTGGTGTTTGTACTGGTCCAGACAGTAGAATGGTGTCTGTATTGGTCCAGACAGTGGACTGGTGTCTCTACTGGTCCAGACAGCAGACTGGTGTCTGTACTGGTCCAGACAGTAGACTGGTGTCTCTACTGGTCCAGACAGTGGTCTGGTGTCTGTACTGGTCCAGACAGTGGACTGGTGTCTGTACTGGTCCAGACAGTAGACTGGTGTCTGTACTGGTCCAGACAGTGGACTGGTGTCTCTACTGGTCCAGACAGCAGTCCCGTGTATGTACTGGTCCAGACAGTAGACTGGTGTCTGTACTGGTCCAGACAGTGGACTGGTGTCTGTACTGGTCCAGACAGTAGACTGGTGTCTCTACTGGTCCAGACAGTGGACTGGTGTCTGTACTGGTCTAGTCAGTAGACTGGTGTCTGTACTGGTCCAGACAGTAGACTGGTGTCTCTGGTCCAGACAGTGGAATAGTGTCTCTACTGGTCCAGACAGTGGACTGGTGTCTCAACTGGTCCAGACAGTAGACTGGTGTCTGTACTGGTCCAGACAGTAGACTGGTGTCTCTAATGGTCCAGACAGTGGACTGGTGTCTGTACTTGTCCAGACAGTGGACTGGTGTCTGTACTGGTCCATACAGTAGACTGGTGTCTCTGGTCCAGACAGTGGACTGGTTTCTGTACTCATCCAGACAGTAGACTGGTGTCTGTACTGGTCCAGACAGCAGACTGGTGTCTCTACTGGTCCAGACAGTAGACTGGTGTCTGTACTGGTCCAGTCAGTAGAATGGTGTCTTTACAGGTCCAGACAGTAGACTGGTGTCTCAACTGGTCCAGAGAGTAGACTGGTGTATTTACATGTCCAGAGAGTAGACTGGTGTCACTACTTGTCCAGAGAGTAGACTGGTGTCTCTGCTGGTCCAGACAGTAGACTGGTGTCACTGGTCCAGACAGTAGACTGGTGTCTCTGCTGGTCCAGACAGTGGGCTGGGGTCTATACTGGTCCAGACAGTAGACTGGTGTCTATACTGGTCCAGATAGTAGACTAGTACCTCTACTGGTCCAGACAGTAGACTGGTGTTTCTGGTCCAGACAGTGGACTGGTGTCTCAACTGGTCCAGACAGTAGACTGGTGTCTCTGGTCCAGACAGTGGACTGGTGTCTGTACTCGTCCAGACAGTAGACTGGTGTCTGTACTGGTCCAGACAGTACAATGGTGTCTTTACTGGTCCCGACAGTGGACTGGTGTCTGTACTGGTCCAGACAGTAGACTGGTGTCTCTACTGGTCCAGATAGTAGACTAGTACCTCTACTGGTCCAGACAGTAGACTGGTGTTTCTGGTCCAGACAGTGGACTGGTGTCTCTACTGGTACAGACATTAGACTGGTGTCTCTACTGGTCCAGACAGTGGGCTGGTGTATGTACTGGTCCAGACAGTAGACTGTTGTCTCAACTGGTCCAGACAGTAGACTGGTGTCTCTGGTCCAGACAGTGGAATAGTGTCTGTACTGGTCCAGTCAGTAGAATGGTGTCTGTACTGGTCCAGACAGTAGACTGGTGTCTGCACTGGTCCAGACAGTAGACTGGTGTCTCTGCTGGTCCAGACATTAGACTGGTGTCTCTGGTCCAGACAGTAGACTGGTGTCTCTACTGGTCCAGACAGTGGACTGGTGTCTGTACTGGTCCAGATATTAGACTGGTGTCTCTACTGGTCCAGACAGTGGCTGGTGTATGTACTGGTCCAGACAGTAGACTGGTGTCTCTACTGGTCCAGACAGTAGACTGATGTCTGTACTGGTCCAGACAGTGGACTGGTGTCTGTACATGTCCAGAGAGTAGACTGGTGTCTCTACTGGTCCAGAGAGTAGACTGGTGTATGTACTGGTCCAGACAGTGGACTGGTGTCTCTACTGGTCCAGACAGTAGACTGATGTCTGAAATGGTCCAGACAGTGGACTGGTGTCTCTGCTGGTCCAGACAGTAGACTGGTGTCTCTGGTCCAGACAGTAGACTGGTGTCTCTACTGGTCCAGACAGTAGACTGGTGTCTCTGGTCCAGACAGTAGACTGGTGTCTCTACTGGTCCAGATAGTAGACTGGTACCTCTACTGGTCCAGACAGTAGACTGGTGCAACTGGTCCAGACAGTAGACTGGTGTCCGTACTGGTCCAGACAGTAGACTGGTGTCTCTAATGGTCCAGACAGTGGACTGGTGTCTCTACTGGTCCAGACAGTAGACTGGTGTCTCTACTGGTCCAGACAGTGGGCTGGTGTATGTACTGGTCCAGACAGTAGACTGGTGTCTCTACTGGTCCAGACAGTAGACTGATGTCTGTACTGGTCCAGACAGTGGACTGGTGTCTCTGGTCCAGACAGTGGAATAGTGTCTCTACTGGTCCAGACAGTGGACTGTTGTCTCAACTGGTCCAGACAGTAGACTGGTGTCCGTACTGGTCCAGACAGTAGACTGGTGTCTGTAATGGTCCAGACAGTAGACTGGTGTCTGTACTGGTCCAGACAGTAGACTGGTGTCTCTGGTCCAGACAGTGGACTGGTGTCTCTACTGGTCCAGACAGTGGACTGGTGTCTCTACTGGTCCAGACAGTGGACTGGTGTCTGTACTGGTCCAGTCAGTAGACTGGTGTCTGTACTGGTCCAGACAGTAGACTGGTGTCTCTGGTCCAGACAGTGGAATAGTGTCTCTACTGGTCCAGACAGTGGACTGTTGTCTGTACTGGTCCAGACAGTAGACTGGTGTCTGTACTGGTCCAGACAGTGGACTGGTGTCTGTACTGGTCCAGACAGTGGACTGGTGTCTCTACTGGTCCAGACAGTGGACTGGTGTCTGTACTGGTCCAGACAGTAGACTGGTGTCTGTACTGGTCTAGTCAGTAGACTGGTGTCTGTACTGGTCCAGACAGTAGACTGGTGTCTCTGGTCCAGACAGTGGAATAGTGTCTCTACTGGTCCAGACAGTGGACTGGTGTCTCAACTGGTCCAGACAGTAGACTGGTGTCTGTACTGGTCCAGACAGTAGACTGGTGTCTGTACTGGTCCAGACAGTGGACTGGTGTCTTTACATGTCCAGAGAGTAGACTGGTGTCTCTACTGGTCCAGAGAGTAGACTGGTGTCTCTACTGGTCCAGACAGTAGACTGGTGTTTGTACTGGTCCAGACAGTGGACTGGTGTCTCTACTGNGCAGGGCCGGCCCTGAGTTGAATGGTGCCCTAGGCGAAAAATGATTTTGGCGCCCCCTACAGCCCAGAACAGAAACAACGTAACTTTTGCAAATTCTAAGTAGTAAGCAATGTACTAAAGTTGGATAAACTTGAACTGATGACATTCATTCATATAATAAGTGGGGGCACAACAGCATGATAGCCCTTTAGTCTTAGCTAACTTGCTAAATGATGGGTCCAGGAAAAATGTTCACAATTTCATGTATATTAATTATATACCTCTACTTTGGGCCCATTTTTCCTCCTTTTTCTTTATTCGTTTCCTGAAGGCTGCCCCAGAGGGCTTGCCTTGTCTTTTCATTCTGCCAGCGACTTTTAACAAGGTGCTATCACTGACAACGTCACAGACTCATCATGCATTATCAGCAGTGTTGGGCAAGTTACTTCAAAACTGTAATGCATTATTTATTACTGGTTACTGTCATTTTAAAGTAATCCCTTACATTACAATATTACTGTTTTTTAAATGTAAGGCATTACACTACTTTTGCATTACTTTTAGTTACTCTCACCAAAAATACTGTAAATATGGATTTGACCATAAATGTAGCTCATTACACATCCAGTGGAAGGTGATGTGATGGATACATGGAGATATACAACTATCTGGAAATTAACCCATCCATCCATCTATCTATCCATCCATCATTTATCATTCATCCATCATTATCCATCCATCTATCATCCATATCTCTCCATATATCCCTACCTATCTATATATTATTCCATCATATCTATATACAGTATATTTAAATCTATAAACATATATCTCTGCACAAGCTCCTTATTCATTAGTTTGACTGACTCCTACCTGCACCTGTCTGCTTCTTCTTCACCTGTCTGCTCCTCCCTCCTGCAGCAGAGGCTGCATGACGCGCGTTTCCTCTGCTCAGTGGGCGAGAGAGTGAACTCTCCAACTTCTGACGTGAATAACAGAGTGACTCTTTATTTTGAAACTACCTCTCAGTTTGCTCGCTTCAGTTTACGGAGCGCTGCATGCGCTCATGTGTCTTAACAGGCCTTGGATGCCGTGAGCGCGCACGACTCGGGCAGCGTTTTCCATCTGGACCGAGTTCCGAACCGAACCACGCATGAGTGTCGGACCGGACAGAACCGGACTTGTTTCACTGGCTGCAGATTTACTCCTCTCTGCTCTGTCTGACCACATTTTTCACTGAGTGACGTTTCTCCTCTGAAGAACCCACC
>SSNR01000277.1:155639-171884 GCA_006937965.1 Callopanchax toddi | reverse complement strand
GGTGTGTGTGTGTGTGTGTGTGTGTGTGTGTGTGTGTGTGTGTGTGTGTGTGTGTGTGTGTGTGTGTGTGTGTGTGTATGTGTGTGTGTGTGTGTGTGTATGTGTGTGTGTGTGTGTGTGTGTGTGTGTGTGTATGTGTGTGTGTGTGTGTGTGTGTGTTCAGGCGCGTCTAAATGACCAGGTTGTTGGTTACAAAGACCTGGCAGCTCTTCCCAGAGATAAAACCATCCTGCAGGTAGAGAGACCTGACCTGATGACCTACCAACCACACCTCAGCTTCTCCCCTCTGGACCCACCACGCAGAGAGGTACACACACAGGGACACACACAGGGACACACACAGGACACACACAGGGACACACACAGGACACACACAGGACACACACAGGGACACACACAGGGACACACACAGGACACACACAGGGACACACACACACAGGGACACACACAGGGACACACACAGGGACACACACAGGGACACACACAGGACACACACAGGACACACACAGGACACACACAGGACACACACAGGACACACACAGGGAGAACACACACAGGGACACACACAGGACACACACAGGGACACACACAGGGACACACACAGGACACACACAGGACACACACAGGACACACACAGGACACACACAGGGACACACACAGGACAGACACAGGGACACACACAGGACACACACACAGGGACACACACAGGACACACACAGGGACACACACACACAGGGACACACACAGGGACACACACAGGACACACACACACAGGGACACACACAGTGTGTTGGGGCGGCATATGGCTCAGTTGGTAGAGTGGCCGGTCTGGTAACCGGAGGGTCGCCAGTTCAATCCCCAGCTCCGGCTGGGTGAGATTGTCGTTGTGTCCTTGGGCAAGACACTTCACACAGCTTGCCTACCGGTGGTGGTCAGAGGGACTTGGAAGGGCACCGGTGCGTGGCACTCTGTCAGAGTGTCTGAGGGCAGCTGTGACTACAACGTGGTTTATCACCACCAGAGTGTGAATGTGAGGGTGAATGGGTGAGTGACTGATTGTGTTGTACAGAGCTTTGGGGAGTGTTCAGCACTCTAGAAAGCACTCTATAAATACAAGCCATTTTACAGGACATACACAGGACACACACAGGGACATACACAGGACACACACAGGGACACAGGCCGTCAGCAGGATGTTCTCTTCAGGTGTTTAGAATCTTACCGTCACTCAGAACACACTGAGGTGTTTCTTTTGGTTAGGGTTAGGCTGTTTTGGTTAGGGTTAGGCTTTGCAGAGTTCAGAGGTCAAAGCTACACAGTCATGTCCTGATGTTTTGTCCTCATGTCTCTGCAGCGCTCTCTGTCTCCGTCCTCCTCCTCTCCCAACATGTCTCCTGAGGTAAGACCTGCTGAACATGTACAGCTGTCCTCATCACTGAGTCCAGCTCTGATCCTGTGATTTCTGACGTCCTCCTGTCTCCTGTGGGGTCGACTGGAGGCTCCTGCTGCTCTGATGGGTTGAACTCCAGCTCTGCTTTAGGGTTTAGAAACAGAACTACACATTTCTACCAGATTTAACACATGTCCTCGACTACTGGAAGGTTCACATTCAGCAGCAAGTTAGAGAAATAGGTTCTTCAGATCAGACTGAGTAACCTAAAGTCATAGAACATCTACTGTAGGAAATTAAATGCAGGGGACATGTTAAAGGTCAGAGGTCACGACCCTCACAGCTTCAGGGGAGACACCTCTGTGTGTCCTTCAAAGGACACTACAGGTCTTTAGCCTTGTTGTCTGGGTTTTGAGGCTGCTCAAACTTATGACTGAGGGAAACAGGGTAATTATTTTAAGGGATGAATGGATGGGGTCCAGTCGGTCTGGACCATCCTGAGCCTGGTTCTGGTTCTTGGGTTCTAAAACCTAGACTGATCTGGGTTTTTAGTTTTGGATCAGGTTGTCTTTGACGGACTTTACTTCCTGTTTTGAAATGTCTTCAGTTCCCAAATCAGAGTCTGTAGAGTGGATACAGATACGCATCATTCTGTATTTAATACACGGGGGTCAGTTCAATACTCAGTCCTCCAGCCTGTCCTACATTCTGTATTTTTGATCTGAAACTAAAATTAAAGCTACACTCAGCAGGTTGGTAAACAATGTAGCTTTTAACATTTTTTTAAAGCCTCTTAACAACGTTCTAACATAATATAGCTATAAATATATTGTGGAGATAAAAAAAACCCTGAAATAAATCAATAAAGTGGTTGTCCAGCAGTTCTCTATAAACTTCAGCCAATCCTGTCGTTCGGACAATCCGGCTGTCTGTCTGCTGCACTTCCGTACTGCTTGGATCCGCCATTAATCCGCCCGGGCACATTTTACAGCTGAACATCCCGGAAGTGAGAGAGGACAGAAACTGTTAACAGAAACTGTTAGCACTTCCATTTTAGGAAAAAATACCAGAGTCCCCCCCAAAAACCACATTTTCAGCTAGCAGAAAACTAAAAACGTTTGGAGGTCAAAAGAGGAAATCCTGGGGGAACGTTTCTACGGCTGGAGTTTTGCTCTGTATTGTTACCATGTCAAAGCAGGGTCCCACGTCCGTGGAAAGGCTGGCCTACGGATTATACCCGATGGGAGGGGTGAGTGCTCTGAGACGTGTTTCTGTCAAATAGCTAGCGATTCTTAGCTTGTTTACCAACCTGCCAAGTGCCGATTTAAAATCATGAAAAATGTCTGTTTATTCTGGTAAGCATCACAAAAAACAAAAATAATACATTTGACTTTTTTTTGAAAATACAAAAGATTAAATTAAAATATGACGTTTTTATGATTTTAAATGGATGATCATAATTTTGACTTGTGGGTTGATTATCTTAAAACCACTGATGACAGGTTTCATGTACCTTTAGTTCAGACTAATAAAGGTAACAGCTGGTTCCTTTATAATGAGACAATTTGACTAATTGTTTTATAATTAATATAATGTTTATGTTTACGTATTTATCAGACACTTTTATCCAAAGCGACTTACAAATTGTATTGTAACCAATAATTGACTTTGAGGCTAACAAACAACTAACCCTGACATTAACCTAAACTAGCTACTGTACTTAGAAGGATTCAAGTAAGATGGAGCCATTCCATTCAGGACTTTGTCTGCTAGTGTTAGTGATTTGAATTTGATGCGGGCAGCTAAAGGTGGAGCTCAGTGAACAGAGGGGTGACGTGCTCTTTTAGGCTGATTGAAGACCTAACGTGCTGCTGCGTTCTGAATCATTTGTAGAGGTTTCACAGTGTAATCTTATTACAACATGAACATGTAAACAAGTAACACATTAAACTCCAGACAAAAGACAATAAAAGTTAAAATAGAACTTAGTGTGACTATAAATGGATCCTCTTCAGTTATAGCTCCTCTGACCAGGGGCTTTTGAGGGCTGATGTAACCTGGCGTGCTTCAGCCGAGCAGCTCCCAGAGCTTTAGGCAGGTTTCTAGTTTGCTTAGATGAGTTTGTTTTTCCAAACTCAAAGATGAAATCTGAGTGATGCAAATCTGAGACCAAGTATTGGACTGAAGTTACACATTAACTTAACTTTAACAGATTATTGTGGAAATGCATCTTATAGATCTGGTTTTAAAGAGTTGAGCTTTGAAATAAATCCTTCAGACCAAATGAGACCAAAACCAAAACAGACCAGCATTTTTCTGCCTCCTCATAAAACTTGATTGAAACTTCCAGAAAACCCTCCGTCTGTGAACTGGTTCCCTTTAGGAGTCAACCCAGTTCAACATGGCAGCCAAAGCTACTGAGCTAACTCTGAAACAGCTGTAGCTCAGTGTCAGTGTTACAGATGTTGATTTATAATTGGGCATTTTACCAGGTAAAGTCAGATTTTGCTGACTTGACTAAAACTCCATGTTTTCTCAACATGAGAGGACCTGAGTTGAAGAGGCTGATGATGTGCAGTCCTGATATGATCGGAATCATCATGTTCTGATGCTTAAAAAGGAAGCTGTTCTTTATAAGTGACGTTTCTCTTCCTGCTCTAAGTTGTTCTAGTTTGATTGAAACTTTCAGTATCTGTTTTCTTGTCTTGTTGTTTTATGATGAACCACTGACTCATCCCACGCCTCTCCACAGGAGAACTGACCTCGATGGTTTGAAAAACTGTGGTTTCACTCATCTTCTTTGTCTGGATGAATTCTTCAGCTTGAATTGCTGCTTTGTCCTCCCCGTCTGACATTTAGAGCTGCTGTTTTCCTCCTGCAGCCTCTGAGAACAAGGAGGGTTTCTGATGATTCTACTGATGATTTCCATCAGCGGCTTGTTTTCAGCCCCCCAGTACTGAGGCTGTGATGGTTAAAGATGAATACATGAAAAATTATTCATCAGTTTTGCACGTTTTTCCATCATCAGGTGACAGGAATTTAATAAAACTTCTTCCTGTTCAGGTCAAAGGTCGCAGAGCAGAGAGTGACAGCGGCTCGCCTGGAGGATCCACTCTGCAGCTGCAAGCTGGACGCAAGATCAGCACGAGTCTGCAGCACTTCCACAGACCAGGTAACACACACACACACACACACACACACACACATATTCACAACAAGTGCAACAGGACCACTACCTCCATCTTTGTGCAAGTAGGAACAGTAGGAGCACTGCCAGAGCGCTGCAGAATGACCGCCAGCAGTTCACTAATGTGCATGTGTCTGCTCAAACGGTCAGAAACAGACTCCATGAGGGTGGTATGAGGGCTCACGTCCACAGGTGGGGGTTGTGCTTACCTGCAGGACGTTTGGCATTGGCCACTGGTGACCTGTGCTCTTCACTGATGAAAGCAGGTTCATACTGAGCACATGTAACAGACGTGACGGAGTCTGGAGACACCGTGGAGAACGTTCTGCTGCCTGTTACATCTCTCTGACCTCACATATCCAACACATGACCCTAAATGTTCCTCTGACTGGAGGACTGCTGAGTTAAAACAGGATTAAACAACAATGTGTAAAAAACAATAAATATGAACTGTAAATGCCAGAGGAAGCAGCAGGTCTTAATGGATGAAGAACAGTCTCTCCTCTTCAGGAGGATGTTCAGATCATGGTTTAATGAAACTGTTTTTGTTCATCTAGAGGTTCATTCAGAGAGGTGTGACATCTGCTGTGAGTTCTCTTGTATTTTTCAGATAATGGCTCCAACATCTACAGGAAGCCTCCGATCTACAAACAGGGTGAGCTCTGGTCTCTGCTGTCCACCAGCCCTTCGTTTGTTGCAGCTTTTCTCACTCAGCTGCTTCTCACTGTCACTCTTCAGACGCCCACAAACCCCCAGAGGGAAGTGGAGTCATCCAGTCTGCTAAGTTCCCTGCTGCTCAGCCTCCAGACCCCAACCAGCCCTCCAAGATCGAGACGGAGTACTGGCCCTGCCCACCCTCGCTGGCTGCCATGGGTAACAGAAAACACATCAAACACACTGAACTCTGAGATGGAAGGAGCTTAACGCCATGATGGAACTCTTTCAGAGATTGAATGGAGGAAGAAGAAGCTACAGGAGGAAGATGAGTTTGAAGACCTGACTGAAGAAGCCAAGACGCTGCAGGAGCAGGAGCTGGAGAAGGTTAGTGCTCCACCAGCTGGCCTACCCTCCTGCTTCTCCACAGAAAGTCCTACACTTAGTACAGCTGATGTAAATGTGTTCTCACTCAAAAAGACTTCCTCGTTATGTCCTCATAAACAAGAACTAACAGGAAGACAAGTTTGTTCTTCTATAAACAAAATGATGCTTCAGCCAAATTAGAAAACTAGATGAATTAATGAGATGATAGATCAGAACAATGCATCCAGTGGTGTTTCTGACAGTACTTATAGCTGGGGTGCTGTCCAACACCTCCTAGAACCTGTACCTTAATAGTTTCATCACGTTCAACTTTTCCATTTTGAATTCAAAATCCTTACAGTTCTATTGCAGGATTTTTCAAGGCATTGTATCATTGAGACATTTTTACTTTTGAAGCTTGGTTTACATCAAATTTGTCCTAAATGTCCCCGCTTTGCTGAACTGTCAAGTGAAACCCTGAGTTCCAGGATGAAGATATTTCCTGTCTTTGTCTTGGTGGCGACTTCAGATCAAGTCCAACCTGGGCCGCCTGATCCTAAAGGAGGAGAAGGAGAAAGGAGTTCACTTCAGGAGGAAGACACAGTCACTGCCCGACAGAACCCACATGCACAGCAGTAGGTCCACCGTATCCATGACAACACCTCTGCATCAGCAGGCGCTCCTCTCAGGCTCATCCTGCTCCTTTTGTTTCCAGCAGGTTCATCAGCAAATGCATCAAAGTCTCCTTCACGCTCTGGCCTGACCAGAGTAAGTCCTACACTGTGTGTGTGTGTGTGTGTGTGTGTGTGTGTGTGTGTGTGTGTGTGTGTGTGTGTGTGTGTGTGTGTGTGTGTGTTGTGTGTGTGTTCACAGTTAATATTCACTTTACATTTAAAGAACTCTATCTAGAGTCTCCACTAGAGACACAGAAACATTTGATTGACATCATTGTGATGCAGCTTCCTCATAGAACCAGTCAGTACCTGGTGTGTCCACCATATACTTCACACAGATCATCACATCTCCGTCTCATAGAGCTGATCAGGTTGTTGATTGTGACCTGTTGAACTCCTCTTCAATAGCTGTGTGAAGTTGCTGAATATTGACAGGAAGTGGAACAGGCTGTCGTTTACACCAATCAGAACATCAAACACACTCAGTGGGTGACATGTCCAGTGAGTCTGCTGTCCCTGTAAGAACTGGGATGTTTCAGCTTCAGGAATTGTGTCCAGATCCTTGTAACATGGATGCTTATCATCATGCTGCAGCATGAGGTGATGGTCGTGGATGAATGGAACAACAATGGACCTCGTGATCTCATCACGGCGTCTCTGTTCATTCAAAATGACATCAGTAGAAAGCAACGCTGACGTCAGCAAACCGCTTACCCTCACAACGCTACTCGCTGTCTGCCATCTGCCCTGTGATGACAGCACGGTTATGATGACGACCTGCAGTCAGGTCCAGACCCTGATGAGGACGACCAGCATGCAGATGAGCTTCCCTGAAACGCTTTCTGACAGTTTGTTCAGAAACTCTTTGGTTAAGCAAACCAGTTGTTGCTGCAGCTGTCTGGGTGGCTGGTCTCAGACCATCATGGAAGTGAACTTGCTGGATGTGGAGGTCCTGGGCTGGTCTGGTTACACGTGGCCAGTGGTTGTGAGGCTGCTTAGAGATACCGCCAAATCCTGTGAAACACCTTTGGAGACGACTCATGGTGGAGAAATGAACATTCATTTCCCAGACAGCAGGCCGACTGAACGCTCCCTCAAAAGCTGCTACTCTGTAGCATCAGGCAGTGAGATCAAACTGAACATAAAGAGTGACTTTACTGTGGTCAGTCTGAGGCACACCAACATTCCTGCTGTCTAATCAGCACCTTGATGTGCTTCACCTGTGAGGTGTGATGGATTATCTGGTCAGAGGAGAAGTTCTCACTGACACATTCAGACAGATTAGTCGACAATATCTGAGAGTAATGAGTCTTTAGTGTCTGGAGGAAATGTTTCACATCTTCAGCTCAGGAAAAATGGGAGCAAAAACTAAAGTGTACCTATGTAAACATACAGTCAATATAGATATAGTTACTATAGATATAGTAATGTAGATTATATACAGTTAATGTATATGTGAAAATCATTTCTTAGTATCTGAACTATGATTCCATGCATTAAAGCGGCACTCCGGAGGATTTCATCAGGAGAGCAGTTTTTGAATCTAGCGTCCAAAGGCTCCTCCTCAAAACATCTCGACACGCGCGTCCGGTCGCGTGTGCGCGCGTGCACGCGGCGCATATACTTCGGACATGAACTGTACAGCTCAATGTGTAGGGTTTAATCACTCACAGTTCACAATCTTATTCCAACAACACTACGAGGGTCTGATGAGCCCTCTCTGTCCCTGCTGCTTCTGATATTAGCTCTGTTAGCAGAGAGCTGCTGCTGGACTCTGAAGCTGAACTTGACTCGGCCCTGGATGAACTTTCTGACCAAAATAAACGCATAATCCTGTCAAGCCTTGCCATTCTGTGAGGTGAAAGGTTTAAAAATAAAAATAAATCCGTCTTTAGCTGGAGAATGGGTAGGTTTTTAGTAGAAATGAGCTGTGAGTCCTCAGTGAACGAGACGGTAAACAGAGAAACACACGGAGCGTCCTGTATGACAGCGCCCCCTACTGGTACAGGTTTGGTCGATGCGCGTGCATGTTGAGAGAATGCAGACATTTGAATTTCATTGGCTGAAAAATGTCGGCGGCAAGAAATAATGGAAAGGGGTCTCTAGGAGGAAGGAGGGTCTTCATCAGAATAACAGATGTTGTGGAACTCAACCCATAGATCATAGTTTAGACCTGAAATATCATTTAAAACATTTAGAAAACTTTGATACAGAGAAAAATGCTCCAGAGAGCCGCTTTAAAAGTTGCTACAGGAGCCCTGATTGAGTCCGTGTACATAAAAAATGTGTTTTTCAGGAACATTAATGCATGGAAATAGAACTGTATCAAACATTACTGAAAGCATCTCCAGTAAGCATGTGGAGGTCATAAATAAAAAATAAAAAATGAAAACAGTTTTTGACCTGTGTCATATGCTGCCAGTCTGTNGTAGAAAGCAACGCTGACGTCAGCAAACCGCTTACCCTCACAACGCTACTCGCTGTCTGCCATCTGCCCTGTGATGACAGCACGGTTATGATGACGACCTGCAGTCAGGTCCAGACCCTGATGAGGACGACCAGCATGCAGATGAGCTTCCCTGAAACGCTTTCTGACAGTTTGTTCAGAAACTCTTTGGTTAAGCAAACCAGTTGTTGCTGCAGCTGTCTGGGTGGCTGGTCTCAGACCATCATGGAAGTGAACTTGCTGGATGTGGAGGTCCTGGGCTGGTCTGGTTACACGTGGCCAGTGGTTGTGAGGCTGCTTAGAGATACCGCCAAATCCTGTGAAACACCTTTGGAGACGACTCATGGTGGAGAAATGAACATTCATTTCCCAGACAGCAGGCCGACTGAACGCTCCCTCAAAAGCTGCTACTCTGTAGCATCAGGCAGTGAGATCAAACTGAACATAAAGAGTGACTTTACTGTGGTCAGTCTGAGGCACACCAACATTCCTGCTGTCTAATCAGCACCTTGATGTGCTTCACCTGTGAGGTGTGATGGATTATCTGGTCAGAGGAGAAGTTCTCACTGACACATTCAGACAGATTAGTCGACAATATCTGAGAGTAATGAGTCTTTAGTGTCTGGAGGAAATGTTTCACATCTTCAGCTCAGGAAAAATGGGAGCAAAAACTAAAGTGTACCTATGTAAACATACAGTCAATATAGATATAGTTACTATAGATATAGTAATGTAGATTATATACAGTTAATGTATATGTGAAAATCATTTCTTAGTATCTGAACTATGATTCCATGCATTAAAGCGGCACTCCGGAGGATTTCATCAGGAGAGCAGTTTTTGAATCTAGCGTCCAAAGGCTCCTCCTCAAAACATCTCGACACGCGCGTCCGGTCGCGTGTGCGCGCGTGCACGCGGCGCATATACTTCGGACATGAACTGTACAGCTCAATGTGTAGGGTTTAATCACTCACAGTTCACAATCTTATTCCAACAACACTACGAGGGTCTGATGAGCCCTCTCTGTCCCTGCTGCTTCTGATATTAGCTCTGTTAGCAGAGAGCTGCTGCTGGACTCTGAAGCTGAACTTGACTCGGCCCTGGATGAACTTTCTGACCAAAATAAACGCATAATCCTGTCAAGCCTTGCCATTCTGTGAGGTGAAAGGTTTAAAAATAAAAATAAATCCGTCTTTAGCTGGAGAATGGGTAGGTTTTTAGTAGAAATGAGCTGTGAGTCCTCAGTGAACGAGACGGTAAACAGAGAAACACACGGAGCGTCCTGTATGACAGCGCCCCCTACTGGTACAGGTTTGGTCGATGCGCGTGCATGTTGAGAGAATGCAGACATTTGAATTTCATTGGCTGAAAAATGTCGGCGGCAAGAAATAATGGAAAGGGGTCTCTAGGAGGAAGGAGGGTCTTCATCAGAATAACAGATGTTGTGGAACTCAACCCATAGATCATAGTTTAGACCTGAAATATCATTTAAAACATTTAGAAAACTTTGATACAGAGAAAAATGCTCCAGAGAGCCGCTTTAAAAGTTGCTACAGGAGCCCTGATTGAGTCCGTGTACATAAAAAATGTGTTTTTCAGGAACATTAATGCATGGAAATAGAACTGTATCAAACATTACTGAAAGCATCTCCAGTAAGCATGTGGAGGTCATAAATAAAAAATAAAAAATGAAAACAGTTTTTGACCTGTGTCATATGCTGCCAGTCTGTTTTGCTCATTCTGCCATCTTCATTTGCAGCGGCTTAAAANGGTCATCTTCACCCACATGACTGTCGGCGGGGTTTTTTTCCACCGTTAGCAGCTGCCCCCTACTGGGACAGCTGAGAACTGTCGTTTTTTTTAACTTCCTCACTCTTACCCTCTTAATAAAAACATGTTTCTCTCTGTTATGCACATGTCATCTGCAACACAGGCGCCTCGTGGCAGCCCGGGTTCACTATGTAACCAAGCCAAGTTCCTGATTGACAGGACGCTGTCTTTCTGGCAATAAAAAGCATTAAAAAAAGCATTCTTCTTCTAGAATCTTCTGTAGAAAACAAACGTCAGTACTGGTCATTGTGGTCAGAAGAGCTGAAGACCTGTCCTGTGTTTCAGATGCAGTCAGCAGAGTTCTCCTCCGATGGAGATAAAGGACAACCTGGTAGGAGGAAACTAAATCATTGCCTGAAAAAATTAACAAGTTACAATTTAGTTTTATTTCTGGTGCCACGGTGCATGTTTCAAACATCTCCTAACAAATGAAAGTGTTTAAAAGGAGGATGAAACTGAACTTCACTGATCTGAATCTGTCCTCTTTCTGTTCTTTGTTCTACAGCTGCTCAGGTAAGTGTGTGTGTGTGTGTGTGTGTGTGTGTGTGTGTGTGTGTGTGTGTGTGTGTGTGTGTGTGTGTGTGTGTGTGTGTGTGTGTGTGTGTGTAATAATCTTGTTATTATTATTCCCACATCATCACAGCACTAAAGCATTAAAGATTCTAATGATTACTATTATTTTGAATTAAACTGATGTTCAGCAGCTGCTGAGTTTGATTATTTTAAACTTCAGTATTTCTCTTTGCTCTTAACAGGAGCAATGATACAGTTTAGTCACTTATTGTTTCATTTTTAAAGACACTGATTGGCTGAGAGGTGGTGGTGATGTCATGTTTGCTTCCTCCAGCTTGTCTTGGGTCGACTCAGGGGTCTCCTGCCAGCAGGACATGTCTGAGACACCTCCCCATGAGGCATTCTGACCAGATGTATAAACTACCTCCATGTGGAGGAGCAGTGATTCTACTTCAGGTCTCTCCTGAATGTCCGAGCTCCTCACCCTATCTCTAAGGCTGAGTCCGGCCACCCTGTGGAGGAAACTCATTTCAACAGCTTGTATCTGTGATCTTGTTCTTTAGGTCATTACCTAAAGCTCATGACCATAGGTGAGGATTGGGACATAGATCGACTGATAAATCTTGAGCTTTGCTTTCTGGCTCAGCTCCTTCTTCACCATGACAGACCGGTTCAGCGTCCATCCCTGATCCACCTGTCAATCTCCCTCTTTCAATCACTATTAAACAAGACCCAGAGGTACTAAACTCCTCCACTATTAGGACCTCTCCCTTGACCTGGAGTTGGCTGGTTTTGTTCATAACTTTTATGGACAGGATTTTTAGGAACAGCCATGAGGTGGAGGGTGTGGAGTTTGGTGGCAGGAGAATCTCGTCTCTGCTTTTTGCAGATGACGTGGTCCTCCTAGCGTCATCAGACTCTGACCTTCAGCTCTTACTGGTGAGGTTCACAGCAGAGTGTGAAGCAACTGGGATGAAGATCAGCACCTCCAAGTTTGAGACGATGGTTCTCAACCAGAAAATGGCAGCTAAAAACAGTCCTCTAAACGTTTTTACCAACTTGGATTTGGCTGAACTGAGTTCAGTGTGCTCAGTGTGTGTTTGTCCACCATCAGCTGTGACTGTGGTGAATCCCAGTGACATCACCCAGCTCCTTCATGCTGCTGCTGAAGGCTTATCTTCTGTGTGTCTTGGTGTAAATCATGTTGTAGCATCAGTAACACGGAGTGTCTGATGTGTTTGTGTAGAATGGAGAGGCTAGAAGAGAACGCATGGACAGAGGAACATCTCTGCCCAGCATCCTGGAGCAAAAGGTGAGATACAGCAGCTTCAAAAGGTATACACACACACACGCATACTCGCACACACACACACACGCACGCATACTCGCACACACACACACGCACGCACACACATGCACACTCACGCACACACAAACCCACACACATGTGTTTGTTTCATTCTCTAAACTTCTCATCATGACTGTTGTGACCATTTACTGCACATGCTCAGTCTAACGACACGCTGTGCTCCTGTCTCAGATCTATCCATATGAAGCACTGATTGTGACCCACAGGGGGCGCTGTAAGGTGCCTCCAGGAGTCGACCGCACCCGGCTGGAAGTGAGTACCAGTCCCCTTCGTGCTGCTGCTAAAGTCCAGTGTTGGTTTACTTGGAGCTTTAGGAGGTCTGACTCCATCTGTAGGATGAGACCAAAAACACCTGGAAACCTAAACACAGCTGAGCTGAACCAATCAGAGGGTCTGTCTTGTTCTTAGACAGACATCATTAGTTAGAACTGGTGTGTGGAACTGGGACCAGTTTCACCTCCTGCTGTTTGACTGATGTGTGTCTGATTTAGTCTCCGTCTGTCCCAACAGAGACACCTGACCCCGGAGGATTTCCACAGGGTGTTCGGGATGCCTATCGCTGAGTTTGACCGCCTGTCGCTATGGAGACGAAACGAACTGAAGAAGAAAGCCTCACTTTTCTAACAGGAAATGACCTCATTCCCAACAATTACTTGACGAAGCTCCACTTCTGAAAGGAGGAGGAGACAGAAAACAGGCCATAACTCTAGATATCCAATCAGCAAACACTTAGAGCTATCATCTATTCGTACTAACCAGTCGTGTGCCGGGATCAGAATGCTGTTGATGGTCGAGTCCAGCTACCCTTAACTGATGCACTGACGTATTACTAGTGCCGCACTTAAAACTACCACTGCTTGCAAATCATCACTATCTGCTATATCTGCTACTATATCTGCTCACCATCATCATGACCACCACCACCACCACCACCATCATCATCATCATCATCTGTGTGACATTTAGTCTCAGAGTTTCACCTCCAGAGTTTGACATCTTGAAGGGAGTTCTGCAGGTTGGCCTTTTATCTTCAGCAGAATCTCAGGTTTTATGGTGTCGTGAAGCTTTCTGGTTACTATAGCAACAGGGCTTAGACCACTGCTTTCTGCATTAAAAACTCTGACTGTTGAGCAGGATGCTGGCAGGGACAGAGATGCTGGCTCACACTGAACTGATGGTTTAACAGCTGGTTTACGTCCACTTATCGGTTTTTACCTTCTAAATGTTGACATCATTTCTGTGATGATGTTCATGTTAAAAATCTAAACTTTAAACGTGGCCAGTTTTGGTTTGTTTCAGATCCAAAGCATCTAGAGAACCGTAATGACCTGGAGCTAAGCTTTACTCAATAATCAAAGTCTAAACATCACAGTCAGGAGTTAGGAAGGATTATTTTATTCATCTGAAAATGATGTTGATTTTTGGTTAAATGGAAGAGAGCCACATTGATCTGCTCAGTTCCAACTGTTTTCATGCTTTATGAGTTTTTATTAATAATAGAAACCTGGTTTCAGCTCTTTTCCCTTCCATGCTGCAGAGATAACCATTTCTGGATGTTCCTGATGAGCTGGAGGTGAGATCACCTCCACTGACTGGTGATCAGTCACTATTCAGCCCAACAGCTGCTTGGTAAAAATGTTAACTTTTATTTTTTTATTTTTATTAATTTTCTTCCTGATGGCTGTCCAGTTTTGGAGACTTTTTCCAGATTTCTGTAAATGGCTTGTAGTTTAGCTTGTGTTCCAGCAGAGGGAGCTCTAAGATGAGCTGATCTAACAGAACTCCCAGCAGCTCCATGGTACCAGGCAGAACTTTGTCTTCCTTTTCCAACTCCGAGGTGTTTCTGCCGATTAACGAGACAAGCAGCAGATTAGGATTTCTATTTATTTTGTCAATATTCTATTTATTAAAACGTGTTTTGTTATGTGGAATGTGTTTTTTGTCCTTGCTGTTCATCACCTCTCCTCACCAGACACTCTACTGGAGCAGCTCATAGTCATTGTGATGTCACTGTGGAGAACATCCTCCCAGTGTCATTTCTGACCTACACCCTAATAAATCTGAGAAACATTGACCTCCCTGTTTGTTTTATTGAGGCTCCTAAACTGATGAAGTTGCAGAGAACTGTGGGACCTTCAGGTCAGATGTTAGGTGGTCCTCCATACGATCAGCATTGAGCTGCTGCAGCTTAATGCTTTTTACGATTCCTTCACACATTTTATTCTTCTATTGCTGAATCCTGACCTCTGACCTTAACTACAAGGGAAGTGATTTGTGGCCACATACATACACACACATACCCTGTGGCTACAATGTAGCTCACTGCCATCAGCGTGTGAATGACTGACTGACAGGTCACTTAGGAAAGTGCTATACAAATATGGGACATTTAAATTCACTGACATATATACACATATATATATATATACACACTACATATATGCCATGGTGCGATGTCTATACCACAGTACTAAATATATACCAGTAGTATTTAAGTTGTAGTGGTCATTCAGGTTCTGGGGTTCAGTTACCTGCCTCTATATGGAGACTCAGCTGATCCATAGGTTTTCTATGGATTCAGGTCTGGAGAAAGTCCAGGTCTCTCTCCCTGAGGTCCCCCAGTCTCCAGCAGTCGTTCCCTAACGATGAACCTGGATGGTCTTGGTCTCATGTCGGAATGTGAACATGGTGATGAGGACCGTTTAGATACCAGTTCTAATGGATCCAGGACATTTATTGGTGGATTCATGGATGGACCAAACACCTGTTGTGAATTTAGCCAGCAAGTTGTAGACAAAGTACTAAAACACTGACCAGTTGGACATGAGCATTCAAGGGGTTAGAGGTCACATTACAGTCACCTGTTAAGGTTAGAGTGTGTTTAGATCCATCCTGGATGTTCACCAGATCCCTAAGGTTGAACTGTGTGTATGAAGCTGCTGTGGAGAACACACTGACTGATTCAAACGCCCCCGCTGCTGGAGGTTTCATCTCTATGACCTTCAGCTGTGCTGCTCTTCATCAGGAGAGATGCAGGTTGCATTGTGGAGGGTCTGTGTTGCTAAGCGACGCGGGGGTCTCCAGGTAGGAGCAGCAGCTCCCACACAGACCTCCAACGAGCAGCCGCTCTGCGTCCTTCAGCACCAGGATTCACACAGACTCACAACTACCGTTTAGATTTTTATTTGAATGGACTGAAACGTTTACAGAAATGAGAGGCCTCGCCGTACATGAACCAGAAAAAAACTAAAACAAAGAAAAACAAAATGCTTCTGTACATTCTGTCAGATATGTTCTGAGAAACGAGGCCCGCATCACTCCAGCTGCCCTCCACCCCAAAGTAAAGCATCAGACGACCCAATCCACCTGACCCAGGTCCCCAGGTCCTGACCCCCATCATGATCACATACTGGATTTATTACAGTCAAAGCCTTATTCCACTTCCTGGTGTCAGATCAGTAACAGAAACAGAATCGTTACTTTCTAAAGCAAACATGAGGATTGATTTTAAATCAACATTTTTAAATTTATTTTACTTTTTGATGGCTAAGGAAAGATATTTTTCTTTTTACAGTTACTGCTGAAGAAGACCTGAAGCAGCAGGTCTAGACGTTCAGCTCACAGGTCAGCGTGAGAATGAGCCAACCTAAAGGTGGAGGACAGGTGACCTCGTCACCTTTAACCTCTGCTTTTAGTCTCACATGTGAAAATGTCTCCGGAGCCTCCAGCCACATCCAGGTCTATCCTCATCAGGCTGAACTCAACAAACCAGGAAGTGGGTCACCCCCCCCCCCCCCCCCCCCCCCCCCCCCCCCC
>SSNR01000277.1:140985-155629 GCA_006937965.1 Callopanchax toddi | reverse complement strand
CCCGCTCTGGGTAGTTTAAATCTATGTGTTGTGTAAAAAAACAAAAAGAAACGAGAACATCACTTTGAAAAGAGGGAACAGTTAAAATATACATATATAGTATAAATGTCAATACTTGCTCCATGGAGCTCAGTCACACTATCATTGGCATAAGAAAATGATGTGTGTGTGTGTATGTATGTATGCAAGTATGTGTGTGTGCACAAAAACAGCATCTGAATAAGCATCACCCCCTCCCCCCTCCCCCCATGTCAAAAACAAACAGAAGTAGACAGAAAGCTGGCACACGGGTGTGGAGTGGAGTACCAGCAGCTTGGAGTCCGGGTCACTTTGAGATTTGCTTCATTCAGCCTGAAACTCTGATATTTACTCGATGATAAAATAAATAATCGCTCGGACCAATCGCCTCGTCCCGCTCGGAGGACGACGGAGGTAAAGGAAAGGAAGCGAGAGAGGAAGGGAGGGAGAGAGGGAGGAGAGATGGGGTAGGAGCTAGGCCTGGGTGTTGGTGCCGTTGTTGTCGGGGGGTGCGGTGCTGGCCGGCAGGTTGTTGACAGTAGGCGGAGCCTCGTACAGCAAGCTGTCGCGGCGGGGAGGCATCCTTTCGTTGATCAGGTCCAGACCACGAGCCTCTTCGAAACTCTGGATTTTGTGTTGGGGGTTGAAGCCTTGAATGGCTGCAAGGAAACGGATATCTGTTAGAAACGAGTCAGAACCAGAACCAGGACCAGGTGAAAGCAGCAGGGTCAGAAACAAGGCCGGTCTGAGTGGTCTGACCCAGACCTCTGAACCGGGTCCAGAACCACCTCAATCAGCTGGGTCTCAAACCCAGCTCACGTTTTCCTGACTTTTCATTTCATTCATGTTTTTGGATAGAAAGTTAAATTAATGTTGTAAAGTTTCAGGGATTGTTTTCCTTTTCTTAAGTTTAAAAAATATTAAAATCCTCATATTATGAATGTTTTATCTTTTTTACTAGTAATGTTAGTGAGGTTTTATTTTAGGGGGTTCTTTCAGGTTTATGGTTTTGATTATTGCTCATAGGTTGATGTTTTCTTATAAAAAAAATTTCCAATTTGTGTCAAACATCATTTAATACATTTAAATATAAAATGCTCTGAAATTACAATTCAAACATTTTCAAGTATTTTTCCTAATTTGTTAAAACAATTCATCTAAACATTTTCTAAATCATTTTTATATTTTAAAAACAGATTTTAGAATTGTGATATAATAAAACTTTTTGTTTAAAATATATTCAAGTTATGAACATTTTCAAACAGAGTCTTTATTTGAACCTGATCAGTGGAAGACAGCATTTCTATAAATGATCAAATTCATTTTAAATCACAATCTGATTGGTACTGATTTATTTTGAAGCTGCTGTTTGAAATGTTTGTTTGATTTTTGTGTATTTTCTCAATAAGAACTTAAGGCATCTGGATAAACACTTCATCACATGTTACTTCAGTTTTTAAATGTTTTATTGTGTTTTTCAGACATTTAGTTTATTTTTGACCCCGCTCTTTTCATTTGTAGTATCATCAACATTATTAATAATAATGAATATTTATAAAGACACTGCAGAACAAACAGGAATAAAGAACAAACTTACTTTATAGTAAGAAAGTCAGCATGAAGAGAATGAAACAGGCTTTGATTAAAACATTTCATTCTTATTCTTAACATCATCACTCAACTGTTTCTAGATCTGATGCCTGAAAATGAGCGCCTACATGATCGGGTTTGGTTCTGAGGTTCTACCTGAACTGGTTCTGTTTGATCTGCAGACCCAGTGGGACTCAGTCTGCTGCTCTGACAGACACCCAAAGGTCAAAGCAGCTGGAGCTCCTACAGGAGAAACACAGGTCTGACCTGCTACTAGTCTGACTCTACGTTAAAGACTTGATGTTTTCTGATTTATCCTCTGACTTTAGAGCAGATCTAAATGACCTGCAATCTACATCCTGCTGGATGAATCACCTGAGTCAGGAGGAAATACAGGATTAACCTGATGCAGAGCGTCACAACTATCATTCTGATAAATCATTTAAAATGAAGCACCTGTAGATTTATTAACCACCCACAGTGAAAAGAAGTACATCCACTCACTTCTGGTTCATTAGCAGCTTTTAGAAGGCCAATTTAACCTCAGATGAACAAAAACAACTAATAACACACAGATTCCTCTGGAACATCTTTTACTTCTAAAGGCTAAAGGCCTATTCATACTCCACGAGTAGAAAGAAATTTGTTCTCGCTGGGGGGCTGCGAGAACAAAATGACGTCATTTTGTTCTCGCAGCCCCAGTTCGGCAGCGCTAACGGCTTGTTCTTGTGCACATCAACCGGGCCGAACTTTTTTCGGCAGGATGTCCGAGAACAACTGCTGTGATTGGTCAGAAAGGGAGGATGAGCGTGGTTACTGCGGGTAGCGGTTGACGTTTTTCTCCGGCGCTTGCTGTGCTGCTTTGTGCGGACGGACCGAGGAGTCCGAGTCACGGTCTGGATCGACCCGAGCTAGGAGGACCAGCGCGAACCGCGAGGGTTTGCGCCGGAGACCCGTATGCCTCCGCTCCTCACGTAGTGAGGACGGATCGTTTTAAACTGCACACACACACACACCTGATACGCACACCCATTTGATCCGTCACTGAAGCAGTTCGACAGCTGAGTTCTCGGGGAGTATGAATGCTCCCTGCCGAAACAAACTTTTTTCTTGTTCTCGGCGCTCCCCAGCGAGAACAAATTTCTTTCTTCTCGTGGAGTATGAACAGGCCTTAACTCTGAGGGCCTGCAGCCTGTGGCATCACTTTAGGCATGTATTCTTGTGACTGTCTAGTCCAACAGTTCTAGTCAGAAACACAGAAGCTTCCAGAACCTTTGAAACAGTTCAACAGACAGACAGACTGAAGGGTTGCATACCTCGTGCCTCTTCTGCCTCTACGGTGGCTGTGTAAGCGTGAGTAGAAGTGCCATGCCCAAAAAAACAAAACAAACAAAAGAACACAGAGAAAGAGTGGAACTGTTAGATATCAATGCATTCAGTTACATCATCACTGCAATCAGTAAGTCCTGTTATCACATACCCCACCCCCACCCCCACCACAGAGGTTCACAAAGGTGGAGCAACAACAACCATCATCATCATCATCATACTTTATGAGCGAACAGGGACATACTGAGTCCATGCTGCCCTAAAACCACAGAAGGAGCCATCAGGCTGATGTTTGCTAGCTCAGCAACAAATGTTTGAAGTTTCCTAAAAACTCCAGCTTTACCTTTACATGGGAGCAAGTTGAGTCTCTAAATCTGAGGTAGTGGATTTTATCTGACCTGATTTCACTTGAATAGGTGGTGGGTTGGGTTCTGTTTGCTCTGCAGAAAGCTCTTAGACTCAGCTGCACTCTGACTCATTTTCTTCTCCTTGACTTCTCCCTTCAGCTCCCGTTGGATCACGGCTCAGACTCAGTGATGTCACTCACCCTCATCTCTAAATGCAGGAACCACATCTTCCAGGTGGTGTTGTGTCCTGCAGCTTGTATGAGATGTTGAAAATATGAAGCCACTGTCAGGATACAGACCGTGCAGATGGGGAGAGAAATGGAGCCAATGGAGGCGACATCAGGTCAGACAAAATCCAGAACTACAAAAACGTTTAGAGCAGACTGCGGTCAGTGTACCACTGCTGGTACGCTGAGGACACTTTGCTAACGGCCGTTAAAGTTAAGTAGGATTCACAGCTTCATAGAGACTGAAGCTGAAAGGTGGAGAAAAACAAACAGAAGAGTGTTTCCAGTAGGACTCAAACCATTCATGGAAACATTCAAATAATTCCAGTCCCAAAGTCCTCGAGGCAAAAGGACTAGAATGGAGGCTTTGGTTACAGCAGGTGACTTCCTGCTGCTCGGTGGTCACGTGCTTCATGGGGAAAGTTAGACACTTAGTCACAGAAACCATTTCCTCTCAAAACAAACAAACAGTCTATGAGACCCAGAGTACGAGAGGAGAGAGAAGAAAAGTCGACAGCAGCATCAGACCTCTCAGCTCTCCATGTCCAGACTTGTTTTGATTTAAAAAGTCCTCATGAACAGGTTCTGCTTCTGAAGAAACGTATCCATCAATCAGGCAGAACAAGCAGTTTGAGGTAATTCTCTCTCTCACCTCCAGGGGTCTCACTCCTGGACAGAGCAGTTAGATCTGGTAGCTTTTAGTATGAATGTTAAATAAAATAAAGCGTGCTCAGTGAGTAAACAGACAGAACAATAACGTAACCGATTCTTAGCAGCTACCCAACATATGGACATACACGAGAGCATGCACAAATCTGACAGCTGGGTGGAGGTAACTGAAGTTAGGAACAGCTGGTGTTGCATCCATGGTCACTGGACAGAATACTCAATTACTAAAATACTCGATGGCTGCAGACATGAACAGATATTTTAGATTCTCTTTTTTGCAGAAGTGACACTTTTTTCTGTCTCAGTGCTCAGAAAAGCATCACTGACTGTAGGTCTTTGTCTTTCTAGGATGGCATGATGGAGATTTGAACAGAACAGTGATTCACCCCTAGTACGTACGCGTGTGTGCGTGTGCGTGTGCGTGTGTGTGTGTGTGTGTGTGTGTGTGTGTGTGTGTGTGTGTGTGTGTGTGTGTGTGTTGCGAGCTGTTTCTGTGCAGTTAGTCTGGTTGTGAGTTCAGGCGGGGGGACGGTTAGTCTTAGCTAGACTCTCAGGTTAGCGTGTGTTGAGATGCCGGGCTGCATTCCAACTCACCGCTCTGAAGGGTCCGTCGACCTCCTGACAAAACCCCCATAGGAAGTGTTCCTGTCGGGGTCAGCCCCTTCAGCTGCAGCACGCTCTCATTCTCCTCTCTGAAAACAAACAAAAGTGTTGAGAACATCAGTAAACTGACCAAGATACAGCTTTCTTTGATTTACCAGTGTGAGGTCTGAAATTATGATTTTAATAAAAATGTAATCTAAAACTGATGGTTTGTGGTGTTTTGAAGAGAACATTGCAAAAAGATTTCATAAATTTCCCAGATAACCAAACTATAAAATCAGAGGTGTCACAAAACAAAACGTTCTCTTTAGTTTTTGGGTGAGTATCTTGGCTGTGTAAACCAGAGGTCCTCCATATGCAGGATCAGCAGAGGGATAAGATCTAGGACAACACAATGAAGATATTCCTAGTTGGTTCAGAAGAATGTCAGGATGGCTGTATTTACTTAGACCTTTTCCTAATTCAAGCAGCAAAGTGTGGAGTATGGAGTTTTAGAAGTAAAAAAGACCTCTCTGTCAAATAAGCAAACAGAGACAGAGGAGGCAGTCAGAGGTGTGACCTCTCCAACATTTAGGATTCAGCTCTGAATCTGATTCTCAGTCAGTTTCACAGCAATCCACACCTTCAGGAACGTGATCAGAACATCTCACATGTAGACATCAAAGGTCCCAACAACCCCCAGAAGGAGGGGAGTGATTTGTAAACTAATTTGCATGACTGAAGCTCTAATGTACACATCAATGAGTGGTGTTAATATTTTCTGTGAACTTGGATCTAAATGAGGCTGTTTTTACTGGATGAACTTGAACTCAGCGTAGCTCAAAATGATGTCCCCACTGCTGCAAAGCTTTAGGACAAACATTTGTTACTTCACACGTAACAAAAGACATGATATCTATCCTATGAGAGGACAGACACCTGAACATCTGCACTCCTGTATTTGTGAGGACCTGTGAGACGTCACAGCATTTCTCTCTGATATACAGCGCTGCTTGAAAGTTTGTGAACGCCCAGCCATGGTCACTGGTTCTGTAAAAAACATTAAATTAACCCTATTACACATACATCCAAATTCCAATTTGTAAAGCACACCTTCCAAATGATGGAGACACACACACACACACACACACACACACACACACACACACACACACACACACACACACACACACACACACACACACACACACACACACACACACACACACACACACACACACACACACACACACACACACACACACACACACACACACACACTTTCAATGTTTAATTTAACAAAAGTGGTTTATTTCACAAAAACTGAAAACGTGCAAAAGTATGTGAACCCTCGTATTAGGAGCTTGTGCCTCCTCCTTTTGCAGCCATTACTTCAACTAAACGCCTTCTGTAACCACTAATCAGTCTCTCACATCTGGTTATGGGGATTTTGCCCACTCCTCCTTGCAGAATTCAGCCAGTTGAGAGAGGTTTTAGCATGGTTGTAGATTTGGCATGGATGGAAGTGACATGTCCCCACCAATATTCAGCAGTCACTGAATTGTCCCCACCAATAACTTGATCCAAGGATGCAGAAACAGCGCTGCATCCCCACCAATATTACGTGCAGCCCAGCAGACCTAGGTGTTGTACTGCTGTGAGCCCCCTCGCGCCAAGCTGCTTACACCAATGGCACCTGCTCTGAGTATGGGTGGACCGGGCTGGACTGGCCATCAGACATTTTCCCAGTGATGTTAACTTTGGGCCAGTCCAGACCGGGACCAGCATTACAGGACGGATTGCTTTAATCTGTACTTCCTGTTTCAGCGCACGCTCAAACACCCCCCCCCCCCCAATCTCGTCATGGTCCCCACCAATGACAACGGCAAATCTATGCCATTGGCTTGGAGGGACATCTGCCATGTACCAACTTCAGGTCTCGCCACAACATTTCAATTGGGTTAAGGTCTGGACTTTGACTGGGCCAGTCCAGAGTGTGAATTCTCTTTCTCTGAAGCCATTCCTTTGTAGTCTTGCTGGAATGCTTTGGGTCATTGTCTTGTTGCACAATCCATTTTCGTCCCAGCTTCAACTTCCTGACTGATGGCAGGAGATTCTGGTCAAGAATCTGTTGATATGCCAAAGAATTCATGGTTCCTTCCTTGGATAATGTGGAATCGTCCAGGTCCAGAAGCAGAAAAGCAGCTCCAGACCTTCACATTTCCTCCACCATATTTCACTGTTGGGAGAAGGTTCTTGGAATGCCGTGTTGGCTTTTCTCCAAACATGGCGGTTTTGATTGTGACCGAATAATTCTATTTTGGACTCGTCTGTCCAAAGAACGGACTTCCAGAAAGCCTCTGGTTTGTCCAAGTGCTCTCTGGCAAAGTTGAAACAGGCAGCTTTGTTCTTTTTTTGAGAGCAGAGGCTTCCTTCTAGCAACCCTCCCATGAATGTCATGGCTATTCAATTTTCGTCTGATTGTAGATGCATGCACATTTGTCCTAGATGCTGCCAGAGAGGTCTGCAAACTCTCTAGAGGTGATGTGTGGGTTGGCCTTTACCTGCTTTATTATTTTTCTGTTGCATCTGGGTGATATTTTTGATGGGCGTCCACTTTTAGGCAAAGTTGTTATCATGTTGAAGGCCCTCCATTTGTAAATGATCCATCTTACAGTGGATAGATGGAGCTGGAATCTTTTGGAGATGGTCTTATAGCCCTCCCCAGACTGATCCCCAGTCACTACTCTTTTCTTCATGTCCTCGGATATCTCCTTTCCTCTTGGCATTGTTGATTTGTATGGGTCCACCGCGGTTTGGTTGGTTTCCTACCTCTTTTAATTAGTACAGGCCAAACCCTTTCCTGAGGATGTCCCATTTCATTGGTGCTGCTAAATTCTGCTAAATGATCAATTAGGCACCCAAATGTTTTTCACCCGAGTGTGGTACCTCCTTTACTTAACCAGTGCAGCTGGGGATTCACTTACTTTTGCACATACACTAATTCCATGTTTCATGTAGTTTTTGGGCTACTTAAACAAATCCCACTAAACAAGTGGATGAAATTGATAAACATATATCTGACATTTCATGCATAAAACCTGGTGATAGAATAAAAAAATCACGGTAAAACAACACAAACATATAAACTGCTCAACGGGTTCACAAACTTTCAAGCAGCACTTTATTTATAGCAACACAAATATCCTCTTCAACATGAATGAGTGGAGGCTGTCAGGTGATGCTGCAAGTCAAATGAGTACTTTATTAAAACAGAACCTAAACCTTTGAGAGCAACATGATTAAAACTGAAGCCCTATAAGGCTGCATTTCAGTTGTACTAAGGCGTATACGTCGTACTGAGGCGTATACATCGCACTGAGGTGTATACATCAAATCAAGGTGTATAAGTCATATTGAGGCGCATGTGTTACGTTGTATAGTTCACACTGGGGTATATTTGCATGTGGACACAAATCCACTTGAAGGAGAACTAGGTGATTTTGAGTTCATGTTTAATCTCTGTGAAATGAACAGGTTTTGCTTTCCTTAGAATATGAACTTGCACAACGCTGTGTGTGTGTGATCAAGCTAGACTGTTGCAGTTTAAAGTCCTACATTATTTCCAGGTCCCTCCTGATAAGTGGTTAATGAATCTCCAGCTGTTACGCTGTGTGAGGTGTGAGGTTGCCTACAGTTTTGTGCTGTCCTGAAATGGATGAATAGTGAATGGATATTTTGCAACAAAATGGATAAATATTCATAGTGACTTCACATATGAAGCTTTATCTCTGCTCCTGGGTTAGTTCTTTCAGAAGAACAGACTGCAAAGAAGAAAAACGTTATAATCATAGACGAATGATAAACCTCCTACTATAGCAAACTAAAACAACATCAGTATAACATGTTTTACTCTTGAATTTATGACTTACATTTTTCACTCCACAAAGGGGCAGTAAATAAAAAATAAGGACTTTTTTCTGGTTTCTAGGACCACCGTGTCCTCAACACTGGTGAATATTAGTATTAGAATATTAGTGGCTGATTATAGTGACCGATTAGGGCATGTATTTCCTGTACTGACTGTACATCAGAAACCTTGGTATCATTCTAGATTCTGCCATGTCATTAGAGGAACATTCACAAACATTAATCCGTAACTGCTTTTTTCAACTGAGAAATATCTCTAAGATCAGAACGCTAGTGTCAAAAGCAGAACTAGAGATGATTATTCATGCTTTTATTTCATCTCGCCTTGATTACGGTAACAGCCTTTTTACATGTTTAAATAAGAAAGACCTGTCCCGCCTCCAGTCAGTTCAGAACGCTGCTGCAAAGCTTTTAACCAACACACGTAAGAGTCAGCACATTACTCCAATTTTAAGATCCCTGCACTGGTTACCAGCGCATTTTAGAATTCATTTTAAACTTTTAGTTTTTACTTTTAAAGCCATGCGTGGTCAGGTCCCTGTTTATATTTCAGACCTTTTAAAACCCTACAGTCCTCCTCTTAGTCTGAGGTCTGCTAGTCAGAGGCTGTTGGTGGTTCCTAGATCACATTTTAAGTCCAGGGGAGATAAATATTTTAAAGTAGTGGCTCCAAGTTTATGGAACGCTTTACCTCCACCTCTGCGTAGCCTGGATTCTGTTGATTCTTTAAACAGTTGAAAACTCATTTATTCAGGCTCGCTTTTAACTGATTTTAGGTTGCATGATGTTTTTGTTTTATCATGTTTTTATTTTGTGTTTTATCATGTTCTTATCAAGTTTTTATTTTGTGTTTTATTATGTTCTTATCAAGTTTTATCCTTTGTGTTTTTATAATTGTTTTTATTGTAAAGCACTTTGTGGCCATTGGCCTGAGAAAGGTGCTATATAAGTTATTATTATTATTATTATTACTATTTCAATTATTTTTATCATTATACAGTTGTTGTTGATTGTTCAAAAACAACAAAGTTTAATAAATATATTTGAAAAAATATATTTTTTATAGAAAAGGCATGTAAAAAAAATAATTAAAAAATCAATAATAAACAAAAAAAGCTGCTGTTGTATAGAAGTAGAATGAATCAGCCAGCTGCTGCTACACAGATCTACAAGGCTGGAAAACAACAAGTCCATCAAACCTTTACTGGAGAGCTGGGATGAAATTAAAACATGGCTAACTCCAACTTCCTCTACTTCACAACAAACAGGAGTCCTGTTGTTTGAATGTGAATGTGAGTGTGACTGTGTGTGAATGTTGGTGGTGGTCAGAAGGGCCGATGGCGCAGAATGGCAGCCTCGCTTCTGTCAGACTGCCCCAGGGCAGCTGTGGCTACAGACGTCTGTCGTAGTTTACCACCACCGGTGAGAATGACTGTGTGAATGAATAATGCAACTCTGTAAAGCGTCTTTGAGTGACCTAGAAAAGCGCTATATAAAACTGATGCATTATTATTATTATTATCATTATTATTACAGTATAGTCTCCAACTCTGAAGGTGTTCTAGGAATGCTGACTGACTGATCCTCTGTCAGGAGTCAGGGTGAGATCATTGGGTCAATCAGGATTTTTCAGCTACGTTGTTTAATCAAAGTCCTGCTTTTTTCTATCATTTCATCATTCATCCCTCTGTTGCATCGACCATTATAACTCAATAACATTAGTTTCCATTCATGGTCTGCAGATGGTTTAAAATGCTTCTAACGGAGGTGAGCTCATAACTCCAGTGATGGACCTCCACTGGCTCTCAGGCTGTTACAGGATTCATTTTGAGTTTTAACGTTTAAAGGTTTTAACGGTCTGGCTCCTTCTCATCTCCTGGATCATCTTCAATAGAACTCTGAACCAAAACACTGAAGTCAAACAACCAGATGTCTCTGTTCTAGATTCAAACTCCAACTAGAGCTGATGGTGTTTAGGCTGGAGCAGCTCCAGGCCACACGGTTCTCCTAAAAACACACTTCTGCTCCCTGGATCTAGACAAGTAGAACCTGACACCTCCCTGTGTTTTTATCGTTTCAACTCCATGATTTTATTTCGCCACAGTTCACTTCCTCTTTCTTTCATCATTGAGGTTTTACTGCTTTTTATGACTAATTTCTGATTTTATGGCCTTATTTTTATTATAATAATTCTCAGATATTGCTGCTGTACAGCATTTTGCTGCTACTGCTTTTGTTGTTTTCCTAAACATTAACAGTGACATCGACCCTGTGATAATTCAACAACAATAATGAATAATATTTTTATTGGTCCTTAAAAATCTAATTTCAGAAGAGGAATGACACACTTCTGCAGGGAGAAAGGAGGACATGTCGGTTAAGAAATAAAGTCATTAGTTCAACACTAAAGTGGAACAAAGGATGGAAAAAACAACTTTCTACAGGAGGAAACGTTTTCTGTCCAATAACCTGATTTATGAGATTTAAGTTAAAAAGAAAAGCAACCAATAATTTAACCCAAACTCAGCCTCATCCAGAGTAAACAGTAAAAATCAGCAGGATGACGGTCACCTCAGAACCACAGTGAGAAACAGAAAAACACACCTGAGCACAGAGAAGACACGCGCCATCTTTCCAATCGCTCGGATCTTGTTTCTGATCACCTCCTTCCTGGCAGCTGGAGCGCCACCTGAAGAGAGAGAGGAAAGAATAACCAGATGAAAACATCACAGCTTCACATGAAGTTAACCTTCACTGCTGATTCCTAAAGAACCTCGGGATAACCTGCTGGTGATGGAGGAGGAGGCTTACAGCATGGACCCTAAACCAGGGTTACCTGATCCTATCACAAACATCAGTCACTGGAGATTGCAGCAGGATAACACCTGCTAACTGGTTTTGACTAATCTGAGAAGAACTTCACTTTGAAGCCATTAAACAAACACGCCTTCCTTCAGTCTGGTTCGACACTCAGACCAACACCATCAGGTGACATTAAACCACATCACTTCTGACTGGAGAGTCACTCCTTTCATTAGATTGGTTCGTTTGCTGCAAGCAGAGGATGCCAGTCTCATATCAAAGTGACTGGACTAGAGTAAAAACAACCAGGGATCTGTGGTGCTTTAGAAGCAGAGCCTGATTCCTAAACAGAGCTTTGGACTCCTCAGTTATTCAAACACAAACCTTCTTTTACCGCCAATTGTTCACTTTTTCACTCAGTTTTTATGCACCATCCTCAAAATATCCAAACATGTCAGACTTTAACCCTCTGATGCAGAAAAACGATATTATGACCTCAAACTTTGTCTCGTCTCGTCTTCTTCCGCTTATCCGGGTCCGGGTCGCGGGGGCAGCATCCCAATTAGGGAGCTCCAGACGGTCCTCTCCCCAGCCACTTCTACCAGCTCCTCCGGCAGGATCCCAAGGCGCTCCAGGGCCAAACCAGAGATATATTTTCTCCAGCGTGTCCTGGGTCGACCCGGGGGCCTCCTGCCAGCAGGACATGCCTGAAACACCTCCCTGGGGAGGTGTCCAGGGGGCATCCTAACAAGATGCCCAAACCACCTCAGCTGGCTCCTTTCGACATGGAGGAGCAGCGGTTCTACTCCGAGTCTCTCCCGGATGTCCGAGCTCCTCACCCTATCCCCAAGGCTGAGCCCGGCCACCCTGCGGAGAAAACTCATTTCGGCCGCTTGTATCCGCGATCTCGTTCTTTCGGTCATTACCCAAAGCTCATGACCAGGTGAGGATTGGGAGGTAGATCGATCGGTAAATCGAGAACCTTGCTTTCCGGCTCAGCTCCTTCTTCACCACAACAGACCGGTTCAGCGTCCGCATCACTGCAGACGCTGCCCCAATCCGCCTGTCGATCTCCCGCTCCCTCCTTCCCTCACTCGTGAACAAGACCCCGAGGTACTTGAACTCCTCCACTTGAGGCAGGATCTCTCTCCCGACCTGGAGTTGGCAATCCACCTTTTTCCGACCGAGAACCATGGCCTCAGACTTGGAGGTGCTGATCCTCATCCCAGCCGCTTCACACTCGGCTGCGAACCTCCCCAGCAAGAGCTGAAGGTCAGAGCCCGATGAAACTAGGAGGACCACATCATCTGCAAAAAGCAGAGACGAGATTCTCCTGTCACCAAACTCAACACCCTCCACACCACGGCTGCGCCTAGAAATCCTGTCCATAAAGGTTATGAACAGGACCGGTGACAAAGGGCAGCCCTGGCGGAGTCCAACCCTCACTGGAAACAGGTCCGACTTACTGCCGGCTATGCGGACCAGACTCGCACTCCTCTGGTACAGGGACTGAATGGCCCTTAACAAAAGACCATCCACCCCGTACTCCTGGAGCGTCCCCCACAGGGTGTCCCTGGGGACACAGTCATAAGCCTTCTCCAAATCCACAAAACACATGTGGATTGGTTGGGCAAACTCCCATGACCCCTCCATCACCCTAGCGAGGGTAAAGAGCTGGTCCACAGTTCCACGACCAGGACGAAAACCACATTGCTCCTCTTCTATCCGAGGTTCAACCATCGACCGGACCCTCCTCTCCAGTACCCTGGAGTAGACTTTCCCAGAGAGGCTGAGGAGTGTGATCCCCCTATAGTTGGAACACACCCTCTGGTCCCCCTTCTTAAAAATGGGAACCACCACCCCGGTCTGCCACTCAACAGGGACTGCCCCCGATGACCACGCAATGTTGCAGAGACGTGTCAACCACGACAGTCCTACAACATCCATAGCTTTCAGATACCCAGGTCGGATCTCATCCACCCCCGGGGCTCCGCCACTGCGTAGTTTTTTGACTACCTCAGCGACTTCTGCCCCAGAGATTGGACAGTCCATCCCCAGGTCTCCCAGCTCTGGTTCCTCATAGGAATGAGTGTTGGTGGGATTGAGAAGCTCCTCAAAGTATTCCTTCCACCGCCCGACTATAGCCCCAGTTGATGTCAGCAGCTCCCCGCCCCCACTGTAAACAGTGTGAGCGAGTTGCCGCCTTCCTCCCCTGAGGCGCCGGATGGTTTGCCAGAACCTTTTTGGAGCCGACCGATAGTCTTTCTCCATGGTCTCACCAAACTCCTCCCATGCCCGAGATTTTGCCTCGGAAACTGCCCCTGCTGCACCCCGCTTGACCCTCCGATACCCATCAGCTGCCTCTGGAGACCCACAGACTAGCCATGCCTTAAAAGATGAGGAGTTTCATGTGTGTTGATTGACTGAGCTCAGACTAACAGCAGCTTTAACCACTGTGGCGCTCCTCCTACCTTCACATGTGTCGTCTCCTTCAGACATCAGCTCGTCATCGGAGCAGATGTTCAGCACGTTCACCAGCATCTCCGTCACTGTGGGAGCAACAACAGCAGGTTATCACAACAAACATTTAGATACTACAGAAATGATTATCAATAGAAATATTAGAATACTTGTGAATTACAATCAGCTCAGACCTCACTGCCGGTGATTAAACACTCTGTTAGAGAAACTGTCCTGTAGTTTAATCAGCAGATACCCACAGGTATCTAATGGGACTGAAGTCACTACAGTTCATAGAAGTTTAGTTATTAAAGTTTCTATTTAGCTTAATCCATGCTCACACACACACACACACACACACACACACACACACACACACACACACACACACACACACACACACACACACACACAAAACAGTCTTTGTAGACGGTCCCTAGGCCGTCCTCTCAGCAGGCTGAAATCTGTGAGATTTTTCCTAAATCATCCTCAGTTGGGTCATTAAGTCACCCAGCAGATAGTCAGCTGACCTCTCTCATCCCCGTCGTCTCAAGAACATAAAAAAACTTTTCAGGACTCATCAGAACCAGGACATGTCCTGTTTGAACGCCTGGCCTCAGACGGACCCTTCAGATCCATAAAGACTAAAACAAACAGACTAAGAAACAGTTTCTGTCCTTCAGCCGTCAC
>SSNR01000277.1:101549-130761 GCA_006937965.1 Callopanchax toddi | reverse complement strand
GTCCCAACGGTCTGACCGACAGTCCCAACGGTCTGACCGACAGTCCAACGGTCTGACCGACGGTCCCAACGGTCTGACCGACAGTCCAACGGTCTGACCGACAGTCCCAACGGTCTGACCGACAGTCCAACGGTCTGACTGAAAGCTCTGCTCAACAGAAGACGAGCTGCAGACCAACACATTCCTCTGACATGCATTAAGGAGACGTCTGCTGAGACACTGAACTACTAAACTAACCCTTGTGGGTTTTTAGCTGCCACTAACTTCCTCTGTGAAGCTTCAAACCAGCCACCTTTGAGTTTTTTCACTTTGAAGGCATCAACAATAAGCCTGAACTGAAGAGCTGTTTAATCAAAGCCGACATGGCTGACCACAGAAGAACAGGGTCTACAATGAGTGTTCAGCACCACACTGGCTGCAGAAAGACATCGGGAGGCTACTGGGGTGTTTAAGCACTTGTAACAGAATGTTAACTTTCATTCTTAGACTGAAGTTCAGCACATCCATATTATTTTGACTGATATTGTTTTAATCAGTGGTCTTGATCTAATAGTTTCTATCTATAATGGTGCAACAGCTAAACTAAACAGGTTCTACTAAGTTCAAGGGTCAAAGCACTTTGTCATCCCAACATGCAAAGAATGAAATGTGAGACTTGAAGCTCACATAAACAAAAAAAAAAAACCACTAAAAATGAAAACCACTTCAAGTAGAAACTATTAAAGCCATACTCAGATGCCAGGTAAACAATGTAGCTTTTAACGTTTTTTTAAAGCCTCTTAACAACGTTCCAACATAGTATAGCCATAAATATATTGTGGAGATTTTAAAAAACCCCGAAAGAAATCAATAAAGTAGTTGTCCCGCAGTTCTCTAAAAACTTCAGCATTCATTGGACAATCCAACTGTCTGTCTGTCGCATTTCCTCACTGCTTGGATTGGCATTAATCCGCCCGGACACATTTTGGGGCAGAACATCCCGGAAGTGAAAGTGAAAGTAGAAGTAGGACAGAGAGCCGGCGGATGATTCCATTTTAAGATAAAAATACCAGAGCCCCCCCCCAAAAAAACACCTTTTCAGCTAGCAGAAAACTAAAAACGTTTGGAGGTGAAAAGAGGAAAAGCTGGGGGAACATTTCTGCAGCTGGAGTTATACTCTGCTTTGTCACTTTTGCAAACCGTGGTCCCATGTCAGCGGGAGGCTGGCGTATGGATTTTACCCGACGGGAGGGGTGAGTTCACCATGACAAGATGATGCTGCTAAACAGCAAGACGTCCTTCAACGCAAACGTTTCTACAGTTTTACTTAATAAAAATGCTGCTCATCAGATTGAGATCAGCAGGTCTAGATTTAAAAGAGTTCAAAACAATGCTAGAGCTATTAGCTCAGGAGGTGGGATTACCAATTACCAGAAACAAGTGGTGTGACAACTCCAGGTCAAGGAAGAGGTCCTGCCTCAAGTAGAGGAGATTATCTCAAGGTCTTGTTCACTAGTGAGAGAAGGAAGGAGATCAACAGGAGGATTGGAGTGGATTGCAGTGATGGACGCAGAACTGGTCTGTCGTGTTGAAGTAGGAGCGGAGCCAGAAAGCAAGGCTCTCCATTTACTGGTCGATAAACCTCCCAATCCTCACCTATGGTCATGAGCTTTGGGTAATGAATGAAAGAACGAAATCACGGATACAAGCAGCTGAAATTAGTTTCCTCCACAGGGTGGCCGGGCTCAGCCTTAGGGATAGGGTGAGGAGCTTGGACACTCAGGAGGGACTTGGAGTAGAACCACTGCTCCTCCATATGGAAAGGAGCCAGTTGAGGTAATTTGGGCATCTGGTCAGGGGAGGTGTTTCGGGCATGTCCTGCCAGCAGGAGGACCTAGGACACTTGGAGGAAGTACATTTCCGGCTGACCTTGGGTTCCCAGTGGAGGAGGTGGTGGAGGTGGCTGAGGAGGGTACGGTCTAAGAGTCCCTATTTAGGATGCTGCCCCCGCGACCCGGAGCCAGACCCAGATAAGTGGAGGAAGGTGAGGCGAGGAGATGTGGTATTACTGTGCAGCCTTAGGATGTGGACTAACCTGTGATATTCATCATTTGAGACCAGGTCAATGACCAGGTCACCTTCTCCTGTTCTGGGTCAGATCTGACGCTAATGACCTGGTGGTGGTAGGTGGTCAGACACTGCCAAGAACAGTCTGTAGCTGCACAGCTGACACCTTCTGGTAGGAACATTATACACCTCATCAGCGCTCTGAGCTACAAACCAGACTTCCCACTCCACATGCATCGCTAAGCCTCAGCTTAGCGATGCATGTGGAGCTGCAGGTGTGGAGAGTCTATGACCCAAATGTCAAACCAGCAGTTTGGTTTGTTAAAGTCAATTAAATCACAAAACTAACCAGAATTATTACATTCCACATGCTGCCTGGTGCTGCTGTAACAGGTCTTCATTTCACCATCTAGTCTGCTGGTTAGTGGTCTCTGTCCTCTGGGACAAATGAAGACACCAGAACCTGTTCACCGGCGCTGCCATGTTGCGTTTGTTGGAACCAGAGTCTGTCCATGAGAGAAGTGGAGCTGAAAGCCCCACCCACCCCTCCACACACAATCATGGTGCTTTCAAAGGATAAAAAACAACCTAAAACTACACTAAATGTACAAAAAAAATATTTGAACAGGTAAAAACTAATTGAACCAACTCAATTGAACCAACTCAATTCCTCACCTGGGAAAAAAATGATCTGATGTGTATTTTTAGGTTTTAGTCTCAATCAGTTTACATAGGTAAGAAAAACACCAAAAACCAGTCAGACCGGTGGTGCTTCCACTTCTCTGTTACAGACATTTCTGTTTTAAGAACTGAAGATCAGCAGTAGTTAGACCAGAGGTGGGCCATTCTGGTCCTCAAGGGCCACTGTCCTGCAGGTTTTAGGTGTTTCTCTGCATCAACACACCTGATCAGAATTAGTGGGTGATTAAGAGGCCTTGAAGGACCACTGAGGAGGTCATTCAACGTGCGTTGAAGCAAGGAACCCTCTCTAGAACATGCTGGACCAGGATTGCCCACCTCTGACTCGGACGGACTAGGTGAGTTTGGCAACAAGTTTTCTGAAAGTTAACATCTGTATAAAAATGAAAATCAAGATGTTGAGTTTGAACATAAAACTGAACCATGTACTGCTCTCAGATTCAGCCAGAAGAGTTCCAGGGTGAACGGTTCTCCTGAACCAGGAAGCAAGTGGAAAAAATAAATAAATCAACAAAAAACACTCCCTGCTGGCTAATCCTCAACCGTCCACAGATTGGTTGGAGAGAAGCCCGAGTCTGGAGGCAGGGAGATGGGCGTGGGCGTACAGTGTGTGCGTACAGTGTGTGTGTGTGCGTGGGTGTGTGTGGGTGGGGCACACAGTGTGGTAGGAGGTAAACAGTGCGCCTTTCACTTCCTATTAAAATCACACTATTGCTGTAAAAATCACATCTGGGTTCCTACAGCTCAGAGTCAAACGATCACAACACAAACGTTAAGTGTAACCAATAACTAATCAATCAGTTAGGACGGGCTGCTGCACCACTTACTGAGCAAGTCCACTAAACTAGTATTCACTAAAATTAGAAAACAAACAGGCTAACTAACTACCAAACGGCCGTGAGACAAAAACAGTTTGTAAAACAAGCCTAGTTTCATTCAGATGATTTTAAAGTTACATTTTAACCTGCTTGAAGACTGGAAGGTGAGTGAACACTGGAAGGTGAGTGAACACTGGAAGGTGAGGTGCCACAAGCACAACAATTACCTCGATGCTGAAGTAGCCTCGATCCACGTAGTCTCCGAGGAACAGGTAGCGGGTGCTGCTGGGGGACCCACCCACCTCGAAAAGCTTCATTAGGTCAAAAAACTGTCCGTGGACGTCTCCACACACTGGAGACACAAACAGTCTGGGTCACGTTTATTAAACAGAGATAAAGACATCCTGAAGAGGATGAAACATTAAATTAACATGTCTGAGTGATTATTAATACGTCCCTGTCACAATGAGGGTGTGTTGTGATGAACCTGGTAAAACAGAAACCAGCTGTAGCTGGGCGAGGTGGGTGTATTTACATATCCAGAGCTCCGTCTGATCAGCTGAGGGACAGGTGTAGAGTTACAGACTAGTTCAACTGAGACACCAAGATTCACAGGTCAATATTTTACTTTAGTAAACACGGAAGTTAGAGGTTTACTGAAAAAACACCAGAGACATGAAACCTGTCAGACTGATCAATCAGTAGGTTGGTGGTACGATTCCAGCTTCCTCACTACAACACTGAACCCAATAGAGCCCCCTGAATGAGTGGGTCTCAGTGTCAAGAGCTATACAAATACAGTCCACTTAACCTTAATAACAACACTCTGCTATAGGTTTTCCTAATAAAATACAAAATCATTTAAACTTCATTGAATTAATAAATCATTTATAAGATGGATTTTTAATATTTGACTAAAAACCATCCCGTCAACCTGCCGATGTGAAAACGGTCTCAAAACATTGACGGGAGTTTCTCTACTTCCTCCAGTAGATTACATAGCCTTGATGTTGTGTTGCATGAATGTTGAACATGTTCAAAGAATATAAACAGCTTTTCAAAATGGTCCCAGAGTCGCCACAGGCTCAAAGAACTGTGTCTCAGTTTGGTTTTTGAGTCAAAGTGTGGGAAGTCTAAGTCTTGGAGAGGTTGGCAAGCAAACTAAATAAAATAAGGGTAAAAAGAAATAAAACAGGGATAATTAAAACACTGTGTGTGTCTAAACTGGACAACAAAATTACACAACACCTACAATCAATGACATCATATGGGTCAGCGGTGGTTCAGTGATTGTCTGATTGATGGTGAGCGGTTCAATCCCCACTCCCAGCAGACCACCTTATGAGGGATCTTTGAACAAGATACTGAACCCTTAGTCCCCCCTCCATCAGCTCGTGGAGTATTTGGATATAAATGTACACCAGCTGCTCCAACTTCACTAACTAGAAGTTGCTTTCTGTACTCAGATCCACGTGCACTCTTGTGTGGGTACGTACATAAGTCCAGGTGCTGCTAAAGATAAATTCTTATTTCATTTACTGAAAACTATTTTCAGAACACTCATCTTTACATAAAAAGCTACCAGTCACCAGGACATTTGTGACTCACTGGATACTTTAAACTGATTTAGGTGAGATGTAGAGGTCCTTCCTGTTGGAAATGCTGGAAGTCAAGTCAACAACTTGTGATTTCTTCAAAAAGAACATTGAATCTCATGAATGAGTCATAAATTGATTCGGTAGTTCTAGATTAATTTGTTTTTAAAGGTGTGATAAACTCTTTTTTTATATATAGTTTAGCATTGTTCTTTAGTGTAAATAAATGCTATGTGTGTAATTTTTATAAAGAAAAAGTTATGATGCTTCTATTATAAGATGCAAAAGTTCGCTGTTTCAGACCCGAGTTTGAAACAGCAGGATTCTCATTAGTATTAATGATATGCACACCCCTCGCTTCTGATTGGCTGTAGGTATTTGATCCTGAATGCCACGGTAAAATAACCTGGCAGCCAGACCCGTGGATAAACTGCTGGTCTACTGTAGTTTACTAAGCTAAGGTCAAAGGAAAAATGAGACGAACCGCTTCCTCAGCGTTTGTCAATGAATGTTTCAGAAGGGTAATACTAACATGTGAATTTACGTTTTCTCCTAAAAGCTCAGAACGTTCTGCTGTTCAGCCGAACCGAGATGAAAGCTGTCTGTAGCACGTTGCTATGTTAACATTAGCTTGTGTGACTGCTAATATCACCAAGAGTAGCCAAAATATATTACAAACCTAGCCAATAGCTGCACCTACAGATTTATGTCTCTTCCATGCAAAAAATAAAACATTTCTATATAATAATAATAATAATAATAATAATTCCCAGGTGTTGAACCCAGAACCTCAATAAGTTAAACCAGTGTCTTAAGCTGCTGCACCACAGGTCAGTTATACATCTGTGTTTTGTTTCTATATATAAACATTTATCAGGTCTGTTTCTTTAACTTTGTAGGTTATTGCATCTTGAGAATATTCTTGAAAGTAAATTAAAATAAAATAATATATTTTTTACTAGCCAATGGGGCTCCCAGACCACACAAGGCACCAAGGCTCTAGCCTGGCAAGCCAGACTAGAAATCTGGAAAGTCTGCAGAGCAAAACTCACACTTTAGCTTACTATGCTATCAAGCCATATCTAGTCAGTGCATTATCCGGGCCTGTCTGTGTGGCAGGGGTGGGCCAGATGCAGTATGCAAATTCACATGGTGACATCACAATGTGAATTTGCTTATTGGGTTTCTGAACCGAGCTGTAAATCAAGGATAATAAGAAAACAATTTAAATAAAAATAACCAGGGAACAGACAGTTTTCATTTTCGGCCTACATGACAGGCTCAGGGGGAACTATTATAATCCATGAAAACCTGAAAAAACAAAGGTTTGAGAGTAAACCACACCTTTAAGTGATTGTTCCAAGTCTTAGAGCCCCGACTGTTTAACAGGGCTAAATTAGGGCTGGTTCCTGAGCTGGTCCTTAAAGAAAAAAGGAAGCATAAACAGAAGAGGGATTTACCTGTGATGGGGGCTTCCACCTCCAGCATGCATTTCTCCTTGCGCAGGATGGCGGCTCCCTCGTTGATGATCCTCAGAGCGGCCTCCTCCTCCAGCCGACCCTCCTTCACCAGATGGGCCTTCAGCAGGTCCAGGTTGGGCTTCACGTCCGTGTACAGGTCTCTGACACATAGGCGTGTACCGGGAGGATATGGCACCGCTGTGAACACGAGGAGATAGTCGGGTGAGATGTGGAGCTTCTAACATTAGCATCACCAAACACACTAATGAAGTCAAGGATCACTGTGAGGACACAAGGTGTAACCGTGGGACGAGCTGGACTTTTACCTTTTCTGCTTTAAATGTGATGAAGGGTCTCAAACTTTATAAAAATTATAAAACAAATTCATATAAACTGGTAGTTAAATTGTCTAAATGATGGTGTGCAAATACAAAAAGAGCTTTAACTGAAACTAGGAAGACTTTGATAGAAGTTGTTTTTCAAATGTCAAAAATATGATTCTGAAAAGTTTGTCCAGCTTCACAAAACCTTAAATTTGAACCTTAAAAGCAGTTTAACCCTACAATGTTTTTTCAAACACCAGAGAAAAATCAGATTCAGTTATTTAAGAGAATCAAATCATGAAACACTCTTTAATGAACAAGGCAGCCCACAGGAAACATTCTCCACAAAGTCACAACATCTTTACAGTGGACACAGACGAGTTCTCAAAAACTAAAGACCACAAAGTGAAAAACCTTCCTAACAGCACAAACAGAAAATATACAAACATCTGCTCAGAAATAACATGTTGAATATTATTATCACTGATCGGATCATGAAAAGAAAGATCTGATACGTTTTCATCAAACTACAATTTAATAGACTTTTTAATTAAAGTAAAACAACACACGTGTTTCTCTCACGAACTTAAAGCAATCATTTCTCGCTTCTCCATATTGAAGATAAATCAGTTCTATCTCACCTGTCGTAGATGGCTTCCTAAATGGTCTCTGATTGAACAAGCAGTTTACTAGCTAACAGCTGGTCCAGGTTCAGCAAAGACTAAAGCACGTTGCTGCCAGCCTCAAACAGTTCTCTCTCCTGAACTCTCAGCTGCTGATGTGATGTTAGTTTATGGTTATTTACATAAACAACCACAGAACCCCATTAAACAACTATATCATGTGAAACTGGCAGCTTATCAAATCCTGTCATGTGATTGGCTGTGACATTTGGGAGACTGGAGCTGTTGGTCTTTACTGCACTCAGACCAGATGTTAGCCGTTAGCTCGTTGGTTCTGTTGGCTGTAAAAGCTCCAAACCGAGGCAGTTCACAGGTCAGATCAAACCATTTTCACTTTTACACAGAAACAAAATTCAAAATGGCCTAAAAATATTTGTTTAATATTAGTAAATCCTCCATCTGACTGATAAGACTACATTCATTTTCAGTGTTGAACCAAATCAGAAGTTCTACTTTAGCAGAAGTACAAAATGTGATAAATAAGTCGAGTTCGTCTTTCTGCTGCTGCAGGCCTCGTCTACATCAGACTTCCTGCAGTCTCAAAAATGACTTTAACAATCATCTCATCCATTAACTTTGAGTCATCTGAATAAGATGAATGATTAATTATAAGACTAAAAATTCAGCTGAATACACCAATTTAGTCATCACCATCAGAACTAACAGTTGTTTCATTCATGCTGTATAAAGAGAGGACTGAGGAGGAATGGTTCAGAGCTGCAGCATGAGGCAGCTGTTTTTTTAGAACATCAACATTCTGATCAGATCAGGTCACGTCAGGTTCTGATCTGCAGGGATGGATGTCAACATAAAGAGATCCACATCCTGACCCAAAGACTGACTCCCAGGTTCTGTCACACACCAAACCCAAAACTGTAGACTCATTTTTCTAAATTTTGCAATCAAACCAAAAAGCTGTGATGGCATGTTGAGGCTTGTTGAGGCAGCTCAACCCTTCCCCTGGAGGAAATACCAAGCCACAGAATTCCTGGAAAGCGCCACCGTTCCACAGAAAAATCTGAGGCACCAGAAAGAAGAGCTTGTGCTAAAGCTAAACTCTTTATTTCCACTGAATCAGAAACACATCTACAGACAGAGATCAGGGTCCTTTAATGGTATCTGCAAAGACCAAGTTTAGGATACAGGTAATCATGGATACTAAATGTGACACACCTTTACTATGGAGAAAAATAAGCATTTGACACACAGCCAATATTTCAAGTTCTCCCACTTCCAAGGAAAGGAGAGGTCTGTAGTTTTCATCGTAGGAACTCCTCAACTGTGAGAGATGGAATCAAAAAATTATTCCAGAGAATCACACGATGATTTGAAATATTTAATTAGCTTTTTATTGCATGAAATAAGTATTTGATCCAGCAGAAAAACAGAACTTAAACAGAAGAATAAGCAGAACTTACTGCTGGAGATCAGCTATGACCTATCTTCAATCCTCTGACTGAGGGAAGGAGGTTGTTGTCTAAAATCTGGTGATCCATGTCTCCATCCATCCTCTCCTCAATAAGGTCCAGTCATCCTGTCCCCACTACAGAAAACACCTCAAACCATCGTGTCTCCACCCCCGTGCTTCATGGTTGGGATAATGTTCTTGGGATTGTTCTCATCCTTCTTCTTCCTCCAAACACAACAAGTAGGGTTTCAACCAAAAGTTCTATCTTGGTCTCCTCTGACCTCCTGACCTTCTCCCAGACCTCCTCTGGATCATCCAGATGGTCTCTGGTGAACTTCAGATGGACCTGGACATGTTCTGTCTTCAGCAGGAGGACCTACTGCAGGATTTTAATCCATGATGGTGTAGTGTGTTACTAATGGTGACCTTTGAGCCTGTGGTCCCTGCTCTCTTCAGGTCATGAACCAGGTCCTCTCCTGTAGTTCTGAACTGACCCCTCACCTTTCTCCTGATCACTGATTCTCCACCAGACCAGATCTTCATGGAGCTCCAGTCTGAGGGAGACTAACAGTCATCTGATTGATCCAATGGTTTACTTCTCACCAAGCTGTTAGCCTGTTGTCCTGTAGCCCATCCCCACCTTGTGTAGATCTACAGTTTAGTCCCTGGTGTCCTCAGACACATAGATATCATATATATCACTAGATGCCCTATGTGGGAGTCGACAGCATCCCTATACGGCAGCCATCTTACTTCGGACAGCTGACGTTCTGCTCTCTATGGTAGCAGATGGAAGGTGAGCGATCAACTTAACTAAAAATACTCATAACCCGAAGAAAAATGAACGGATTTACAAACGGGTTACTTTCTTACAAACCTTATTATGTATAGACTTGAGATATGAGCTTCCCGACCATTATCAATATATTTCGATATATTTCACAGCCACGTGTCTGATGTTTATAAAAATGCAAACCGTTTGAAAATCGGTTAAAAATTTAGCAAGTTAGAGGTATTTAATAGTACATGCACCAGACAGCAATGTTATAAAAGGGGCAGCTGTCCAAAGTAAGATGGCCGCCAGCGTAGAGATGTCAGGGTCCACATCTGACGAACAGCGCGGGTAAGATATCTAATAATATATATGATATCTATGCTCAGACAGTTCTTTGGTCTCCATGGTGGAGAGGGAAGAGTCCGAGTGTGTGGACCGGTGTCTTTATACAGGTAACCAGTTCAAACAGGTGCAATGAGTGGAGGATAGGAGGGCTTCTAAAGACCAGTTAACAGGTCTGAAAGGGACAAGATTCTGATGGTTGTAGGGAATCACATACTTATTTCATGCAATACAATACAAAATAATTATTGAAAAATCATCCAATCTGATTTTCTGGATTTTTTTTAGATTCTGTCCCTCACAGTTGAGGAGTTTGTGATGAAAATTACAGACCAGAAGTAGGAAAACTTGAAAAAGTGACAGTGTATACTTTTTTAAAATGACCTGATGTTTGTTACACAACAATCTGATCAGTCATGGTTTTTCTACAAACATCTGAGTTCTGAAACCCTCCCAATCTAGATACAAAGTCCATCTAGCTAATGGTTAATGACAGCAGCTCAAACCACCACCACTGCCCTGCCCTGTTGGGACCTGGGCTCACTAAACCAGAACAAATCTGTTCTCATCAAGAGTCAAGAACGCTTCAAAAGATTCATCTTCAAGTGCCTGTAGCTTCAATCTGAACTCATCAGCCTGTATCTTTAGAAAGGGTCACATTTTATCCGTCATACCATGAATGTGTCTCTAAGGACTAACAAGGCATTTTTGTGCACTGAGAGAACACCTTTACAATACAAATGATGAGAGAAAAAAACGTTTCCAAGCAACTTGGAAACTCAGGTTTCATTTTGCTCAAGGTTTTTGGCTCTTTATCAATGTGCTTGCTATTACAAAAAAGCATTAAAAAATAAGTGCAGGTTAAAGTGCCCATGACATCGGTTTCCATGTTTTCTGACTTATTTATCATGTTGCAACGTTGAGTTCTCACCTTAAACCTGCCAGAAAGAGCAAAAAATGGCGTCCATCCGTCTTCTAGTACAGCCAGTGAGAAGCTCTTCCAGATTTCAGACCCAGGTTTCAAACAGTTTTTTTCACTCCAGCCCGCTATGAGGTCATAGTGATCCGGACTTGCTTATATGGTCAATTCTCCTCCCACATGCACGTTCACGACACCTGGAGCGAGGCAGTGCCGCCGCCATTGCCCATAGACCGTGTAGTGTTTAGTTTCAGTTTCGTTTCTCTTTCATGCGACGGCACTGCCCCCTGCTGCAGCAGAAGTGTCAGGCTGCCAAATAAGGAGAAACCCAGCAGAACCGGAAGGCGGCGCTTTCTTCTGATCTCTGAGTTGCTCGTTAGGAAATAATTACAGCGTATTTTGAGTTATAATGGTGCAACGCTAATCTAGAGGCATCAAAGATTACACCTGTTTAATATAAAGTGATTTAAATATGGAGTCACAGGCACTTTAAACATGATGCTACATGGGTTTTTTCACTTCTGATAAACTCTCAGATATTTCAACATTCATCCTCTGAAAACGTGAACTAGAACAAAGGAGAGGATGACTCTGGTTCATTTAGTCAACATTAACAGTCTTTATAATGACAGAGAGAGACCTGAAGAAGGCTGCACCATAGCTGGCTGATTTACTGACAAAATGACAAACTGCTGATGAAACATAAGAAACCAAAGCAAGGCTGTGTGTCCAGAAGAATTCACCATGTCAAAAGAGAACGTTTGCTGCCTCCGTGTTTTAGACCTTTTAGTCAGAGGTTTCTTTGATTAAATAGAATTGCAAATTTGTCATACAGTATGTTCAATTAAGTTTATTTAAACAGCTGATATTTTCAGTGTTGGACTGTTTTTTCTAGACTTATGCTGTTTATCCTGACATGTCAATCAAGTTCTGGTCAAATCCTGACTGACGGCAGCCCACTCTTCATCATTAATGCTCGGAGTTTGTCAGAATTTAGAGAAGGAAGCAACCCACACATGAACTGCATCAGGATGCAGGACACAGGACTGATAGTCTTTTCTTCTCCAGTTCTTTATACAAATGCTACAATAAGGATAGAAAATGCCTCAATGCCTCTAGCCTCAAAGAATCGCTGCAGAGTTTCTTCAGCTTCCTGTAACCATCTCCTCACAGTTCTTCTAGTCACTGGTTGCCTCGTAACAAGAGGTTTGAACACAAAGCAGAGAGAGACTAGATGATGATCCACTTTATGAAGAGCAGGTCTTGCAGAGGAGCCGTCTGCATCTCTGACATTTGCATAGAACAAATCCAGTGTTTTATTTTTCTCTGGCAGAGCAGTTGGCTAAATGTTGAAACGTTTAAATCTCCAGATATTGCCACAAAGGCATTGGAGTGTCTGTATTTGGCAACAACTGAGCTGATGATATCCAATTTATACTGAATAATAAAATCAGATCAGCAAAGAGGCACTTTAAGAAGCTGAAAAAGTCATTTTTCAGTCAACAGAATACCAGATCTCTGAGGACGAGGTACACCAGACCTCAAAGGACAAAGAACTAGGAAGGTTTTAGGCCCAGACGGAGTCTCTGTCCTGCCTGAAGGTCTGTACTGAGCAGTTATCATCCATCTTCACAACAACACATCACTGAAGCTATATGGAAAGTCCCAATGTGCCTCGAAAGCTCCACCATCATCCATAATGCAAACTATAATGTAAAACTACCTGTAAATACAGGCTTCAGATTATCTGTGTATTGTTCTGAAAAGCGTGCAGCATGTTTGTGCATAAATAGAAGAGCAAAAGTGAGACTGGAGTCAAATTCCTTGTGTTCTACATACTTGGTAAAACCTGATTCTGATTTAGGATCAGCAACACCTGAAGGTGGAATGTATCCTGCTACCGAGATAACACTGAAAACCTCCCTCTGCAGAATAGACTTACAGCTGGCAGTCCAATGGTAAAGTTCAGTTCCTGGCAAAAAACGCTGTGACTCATAATTCATCTGATCTTTGTTCAAAACATTCTGGAGTTTATAGGCAAACTGAGGGAGAAACATTTGTGATGATTACATTTGAGTCATTCTTTAAACTTTTGGATGGTTTCAAAGTTTTTAAGTAAACTTTAACCTATAACAAACCAAATTCTAATGAATCAAGGCTAACAGTGGTAAATGACCATGTTTTCTTTGTCTAAAGCAGGTAAATTTACGTGCTGGAGATCATTTGATGTAGACTCTCAGTCATGAAGCTCCAAAGAGTTTTTGATTGAAGACAAAGGAAACAGGAGCTCTTTTCTCATCTTCAACTGATTACGTTGAGCGTGGACTCAAACTAATGAGGTCTTTGGGAAGTTTTCCAATTTAAATGAAAGTCTAAGTGATTCATTTTCTCTGAAGATAAAAGAAACGAGGGTCCTGTAATTAAAATAACTCCATATTCTAGTAAACCTGAGCTTGTGATCAGGATTAAAGAAGTTTTCTCTTCTTCATTTCAGACAGTAGGAAGAAGCTGGAATCGTTGGTGTTAACTAAAGAGCACATCCCTCAGTAGTGTGAACATGATGAATGTGAACCACAGCAATAAAATATGATTTGTTCTTATACAAAACTCAAGTGGAACCTCGAAAATGTCAAATCCCACCATATAAAACACACACACACCTGCCTGTTATAGAAAATATATCTACACTGCTCACACACACACACACACACACACACACACACACGCACGTGCACGCTCGCTCCAGGCTCTGTGGTCTAGTTTAGAGAAACCAAACCAGGTCGCACACATTTAGCCGATCATGCCAGCGCTCCTGAACTGGTTCATTTCCAGCTCAGCTCTGAAAAGACAAGAGGCCTGAAGAGAGAAGAAGCTGAAGTGAAGCCAGCCTCGGCTCTCTAGAGGAAAACAAAACCATCACTGAGAAAAATGCATCAGACCGCAGGAGGAAGTGGTAGTCAAATAATCAACCAGGATGCAGGAGGGACAGAGGAAGATTTCATAAATACAGCTTCAGGAAACAGCTGCATGACAACATCTAATCCCCATCATGCTGCTCCGCCCTGATGGTCACAGTCAAAGCTGTGGCTGATGCTGGGTCACCTAGATGCAAAATCATGAGGTCATCCATCTAGTATTTTACTGACCTGAGCAAAAACATGTCTCTGCTGTCCAGACAGACATCTTACTGTGAGTCAGATGCCCTGAAGAACTGGACGTGAGCATCCAGACAGACTTAAATTTCAGTCCTCCTAACTGGGAATAAAGAAGCACTAAAGTGATCAAAAAGCTAGTAGAAATGTCTTAGAAGTAGGGTGTGCAATTGCAATACATAGCTTTCAATAAGATCACAATTCCTATGAAACAGCAGCAATACAGAGCATTTATTTACCCCACTTTTCTACAGAATATCACCAAGTACCCTGAACCGTATCCATCACATGGTGCTACAGGAGTCAGACTAGAGCTCCTGCTGCTCCACGTCGATGCAGTTTGATGTCAGAGGAAAGAGAATCAGACAAACTTGTTAACAATCTAACAGCTTCACAGCTATCCTCATCAACTTCCTCTTTAGAACTTGTGGCAGGACTACGGTGTGGTATTAGGGCCAAACTTAGGACTATTGTGTCCCCAGCAGTGGCTACATTGACCTAACTGAGCAGCTGCAGCTGGCAAAAAAGGAGACTACTCAGTGTTCACTTGAGTTAGCATTGAAGAGGCTAAACTAAATGCCTTCTGCCCCTGCTGTCCATTAGCCCTATACATACACGTGCATTAGCATTGGAGAGACTAGTCAGTAGTAGATAGTGGACTAGCTGCACCATACAATGTGATTATGTTGAACAGTGATTACAGAGAAAGACTGAGTGACAACAAACCAGTTTCACCATCTCCAGACCGACTACTGACTGTAGGATGAGAAATATGGGAGACTTCAGAGCTCTGGTAAACCCAGGGTAGAGGTGTGTCAGTAGTATTATTCAGCAACAGGAAATATCCTATTATAGAACAAACAGGTAGAATATAAGGCTCAACACTTTTTATTTAGATTACCAAAATATCATCATATTGTTGTTATAAGGAAAATAGCAAAAAATATCATGACATCCTTATTTATTTATATCAAACAAACACCACTAGTGGACAGCTGTTCTAGGTCTCACTACCGGTCATTTCCACATTAATCATTCACCTTCCACACAAACACAACCCTCCACATCCCACAGTGACACAGTGACAGAGCAGTGGACAGAGGTCTCTGCCTCATGGTGGCTCCGCCTAAGCAGGAAGCTGGGTTTGGTGTGGGCTGCATCACCCTAAACCTGGTCCTCTACAGCCCAGTTTAGACCTTCAGTTAGATACCTGGTCAGACTTCAGAGCTCAATAAAATAGCTTTTATGCTTTCTTAGGATTTTATTTTATTATTAACAATTCCATATTATCCAACATATTAATCATAAAGAATAAAAACTGAAAAACAAACTTTAAGAGGAAAACTGTGAAAACAAGTAGATTTTAGGGGCTCTGACTCTGTCCACCTCTGGCTCCGTTTCACTGTCCCTCAGTTGGAGTTTTTCTATGTTTTAGGAACATTTTGCAGGTTTTGAGTGACTGGAAACTGATTCAGGAAGCCAAAGCTGTGAGATGTGTTTAACAACCAAGATGGTGGATTTACCTTCATCTAACCATGACAACACCTTCAAGTTCAAAGTGTTCTTTACACACAATGAGATTAGACATCCATTTATCTCATGTCTCCTATTGAGGCCCTGTGTTAGTCAAATGTTGTGACAGATAAATAACTAAATAAAGCTGAACTCTAAATGTGCTCCACATTCCACCAAGTTCAATGAACTTCACTTTTACAGCACAGGCTCTTCATACTCGACACCTGACACTTTATGGTGACTATAAACGTAATCACTGGTGGGACTAAAGTACAGAGAGTCACAGTAAAGGTAGGATGTTTAAACTCCTGTTGATTCATGTGGGCCACTCTACCCAGGCTAGCTTCAGTCATCTGATGTGTGGATTAGATTCTATTAGACGAGTCTCACGGTGTTTCTGGTCACTTTTCTTTGAGCTCAAATGAACGTGGTGGATTAATTTAAAGTTATATTTGGTAAATGTACCAAGTCCATGTGGGTCACAGACTAAAAAATAGTTTTCTGGATATTTTCTGACTCTGGTTTTACAGACTGGTTCTGGATTCTGATTCCTGTACAGCTTTGATTAGTCGATACTGGTTTTAGTCCATTTTGGTTCAACTGCAATAATTAACACAAAACTTGAAGTAAAATCTCCCACACAATAGACGTCACTGTGAATAAATCAGCACACAGTAATGATCAGTTCATGGGAAAAATAAAAATCAGATAATTGGGTTTCAGGTGGATTATTCCCAGTTTCGGTTGATCATCTTTTGGTTTAAAGTTAACACAAGTTCAGTCCTGATGTTAAATAAAAGCACAACCTGTTACTGGGTGACATCAATAAATAAGTAAATAGAGTAGAGCTCAAACCTGACCAATCAGAAAACAGACAGACAGCACTAAGAAGAGCTGCTCCAGGACCAGGAGGTGGGAATTAAACAGCTGTTTATCTCAGAGAACCAGTACTTACAATCAGAAATAAACCAAATGGAAAAATATCGCTGGACGTTGTAATTCAGATTCTGAGGAGGTTGTAATAAAAACAATGGAGGCGTATTTTGAAGTGTTTCATTCACTGCCTGTGTGTTTTGCCTTTGTTCTGATATCTGTACTCGTGCTGACTTTAAACCATCCCATCAGAGGCAGATGGGTTCAGAAGGAAGGAAAGACAAAATGAGATCCTTTACATGGATTACATGGTTTCTGTGGTCGTTTGAAGTCAAAAAGGAAATAAAAACTAAAGTATCATTTTATTTAATCCAAGCTTCACAAAATGACATTTAAAACTCCTTTAATGTGAAATGTACTTTCTGACTGATATAGTTTTATGTCTTTTTAAACAGCAGTGATGAGATGGGTCTGAGGGGCAGAGCTCGCGTTTGGGTCCAGCTCCATCAATCATGAATGAAGACACAATCATTACACATGGCAGCCAATGCAAAAGGTCGGACTGATTCGATTACCATCGGTAACTAAGCCCAAAGCAGCCAGAACACATCCATCAATGTGCACACACCAGACTTCCACTGTTGCCAAGCGTCAACAGGATAAAGTGAGCTGCAGCAGTGTCCACTTTATGTACTACTATACTATATAACTACTCACACTGAGGGTCATGTCTCAGATCAACATGTGATTAAATGGTAAAATTCCTCAGAAAAGATGCAGTCAAACCAGTTTTATTTGCAGAAAAAGGACAAAAATAACAATCAGTTTATCCTTAATCAAATAAAAAGTTAACCATCACAAACTCGTGTTAAACAAGCTGTTGGAAATCTGATTTTTCTCTTATTTTGTAAAAGAACTAATGCTGATTTGCACCTTACCTAAGCTGCATACTAAAATATGACAATGGCAATGCTATGGGAACCACAAGTGGGTCCTCATCTTAACATTTCAACAATTAAACAGCTGCTGTGACAGGAAATGCTAGCGGACAGCAACCACTGTACAACTGTGACACACAGAAACACAACGTGCTCATTTTAATTCAATAAATCTAACTTTTCACCATTATTTTCTCCCACTAGTTTATGGGTCCATCTTTCCTGACAGCACAGTGAAGGCCTCAGCTGTTACAGAACCAGTGTTTGGTGTGTTTCGTTTCAGAACACTGAGGAGAAGAGCCAATCAGGAGGTTTGCTCTGGGTGAGAGTGTCTGACCTCCTGGCTGAGCTGTAACCTTAAGAAGGCAGCTTTAATGAAGCCAAGCTCTCCTGCAGCTTTGCTCTCCTAAGCCTCACTAACCCACTGAGCCCATCATCTGTGACCACAGCTATACCCAACCTGCTGTCTGGATCAACAACAGGCCTCGCTTTCACACATGATGCTCAGCTATAAGTTACACCTGTTCAGTTCAAAAACACTCACTACGTTCATTTCACTCTGAGTGAGAAAAGAAAACTAAACAACTGAATGCAATAAAATATAACCTTTCTAAACCTTTGTGAACTATTGGCAGGCCAATGTTTTTGTGTCACATGTTTGTGTTTATTCATGTAGCTGATGCTTGAATCCAAGGCATGTAATGCCTTGGATTCAAGCATCAGCACGATTTAAGGCACGATTTAAGGCACGTGCATGTTTGGTCTGTGGGAGTAAGCCAGAGCACGCTGAGGAAACCCACACATGCACGAGGAGAAGCTCTACAGCAGGGAATCAAACCTGCAACCTCACTGCTACGAGGCCACCGTGCTACCAACTGCACCACCATGCAGCCAGAGTAGTTACACCCTCTTCACAGCAGATCAACCACTTCCTTCTGATCAAAAATAATATTTCAACTATTCAGACTCTTTCTGTCAACATTTCATTGTTCCTGGTAAAGGCATGTTCCTCATTCATGTGTTCATCCTCAGATACATTCTTTTATAGATAAACATCACAGAAATCTGAAATAGAACTAGGAGAGGCTCATCTCTCAGTCACCTGCATCCTTTCCACACTAAATATGGGTTTAAAATAAGAAAATACAAAAATAAAAATATTCAAAAAGTCTATACAATTATTTTTATGTTACAATGGAGCACATAATCACGGATAAAAGTCTCTATCATTAAAGCTATTATAGACAAATCTGAACCATTATTAGATAACAGGGATTTCTGGGACAAAACCATAAAAATGTTCATTTAGATTGATTTAAATAGGTTCTGACTCCCAAGATTGTCCTTTAGACTGGAATGAATGTTTTAAAAATTAATGATAGTTAATTAAAGATGGGAGTGTGTTGTGTTTAGAACCCGCCATAACGCCAGTGTTTCATTATGGTTTCCTAAAGGCTGCTTTGGGTAGTTGAACACAGCAGCGCTGGGTTTTATATCTGAGAAACACTCCGAGGACTAAAGCCACATTCCTGGAGTTTAGACCAGAACCTGCCCTCCTCACAGCGGGGCGTCAAACATCTGGGAGCCGGACAGCTGTACTCCCAGCCGGCTGCGCTGCCTGGTGTCTGGCCGGTAACCCGCTGAGAGCAGGCAGCAGGATGACCGGGACCGACACAGTAAACCGTGAATAAATGAGTTATCAGCGCGGTTGACTGGTTTCACATTTTTAGCTAGTTAGCCCTTCACTAGTTCACTTCCTGCACCCAGTAAAATGTAACTAAATAAATGTAACGTACCTTTAATGGGTCGATCAGTGGTGGAGAGTTTGTTTTGGTCTTTGGCCGACATGCTCCCTCCCTTTGGGCTGCGGGCAGCGAAAGAACTGAATTCCCAACCAAACTTGACAAATTCCTAACTAGCTAGCAGGCTAGCCTGGGTGAGCTAGCCGCGCTAGCTAGCGGTGTGTCTGGGAACAGCCGAAAGGGCAACCGGGCTTTGCTTCCAGTCTGAGCTGGAGTGAAGCCTGACACGGGGAGGGAGAAGGGAGGGAGGGATGAGGTGTTTATATCCAGCAAATTCAAGCCGTTTCTCCGCGCTGGAGTCTGCAGTGCAGTAATGCCTAATCGCTGTCACTTTATCGGATGAATCGTTGGTCCAGGAAGCGGCCCGGGCAGCGCGGATCACTGACTCCAGCAGAAGCGCGCTGCGCGTCAGATCATATCCCAACTTTATCCCTTTATTCTCGGACGAGCTGCATCTGTTACAGGCCGCTGCGCATTGGGCGTTTTTTGGTCGTGATCCGATGTGTCGTCCAGACTCTGTCGGATTACAATAATCCGCCGCAAGCGGATTTCCTATAACATGGCTCAGCGCGGGGATTTGTGGGTAGTGTAGTATTAATGTGATTTTAACGCCCCAACTGTCCTGCAGTGAAGCTCTTAAATTAACACACGTTTAGGTTTAAACTACTCACAAAATACGTTTCTAGCCATTATTTCTGCGGGAGAACATTTTAGCAAATGCTAACTAACTCACTAAAGCAATAAAAACATAAAAATCAGTTAAGAGAAGAGCCCTGAATTCATTTAAATTTAAAAGAGATATACCTCATGTATAATAAATGTTGGTGAAAATAATTATAATGAAATGTTGTTTTGAGGAGGGAAAATAACCCCAAAAAACACACATACAAATCAAAAAGTCTATAAAAATAAAACTGTCATCATAAATAAAGTATTCTAATAAATTGTCATTAAAAAAATAAAAAAGCAGATGTTATTTCTGGATTAATTTTTAAACATATAATTAACTCAGTAATATTATCTAATGACTAAAAACATTATTTAGACATTGATTTTTATCAGACTTTACATTTTAAACAGCACAAAGCATACAGAAATACTTCACTGTACACCTGACTAGTATATTTTGTAATTACAATGATGATTTTCATCAAAACATAAACCACCATAGATGGAGGTTTTCCTTTATGTTTTAGTGTAACGTAGTTTTTAAAAGGCACATTAATAAAGCTGCAGCCACTCGTTTATATTTATGTCGTTGATAAAAGAAAATTGGTCTCTGAAGAGTTGGATTAGATCGCCCCCATGTGGACACTGATCAAATTACAAGTCAAAAGGGTTCAATCACACTCAGATTTCTGCTGGTTTCCTGAGTGAATCCGTTATAAATGATAATAAAACCCAGTCAGAATGTCCAAGACTCAAACATATTTCTGATAAATCTGCATGTTTTTGTACAAATTACAATATTTTAATAAATGAACATTGTCTGGTAGTCAGGGTTGAGTATCCTGCTAGTTGTTATGCTGATGTAATAGTAGTATATGAGACCCTAATAGGTAATTTATAGTGCAATACTTGATATATACATACACAGTGTACAGTACATACATCAAAATGTAGATATGTTGTTACAGTTTAGTTTAGTTTATAATTTAGACTGATGATTATGCAGCGTTTTTATTAATCCATTTCTCACCTCCTACATGTTCTGTAAATGATCTTTTATGGACAAACAGTAAACAAACTATTGGCTCCGTGACAATGACCTCTGATGAACTCCTGTCTGAATGGAGTAGGTTTGTCCTGCCAGAACTCTGAGTTCCTCTGTTCAACATGGAACAGGAAACAGACTTATTTACATTTAGCCAAGTAGAAAAAAAAAGAATTTTCTGACACGTAAAAATGAGTTTGTTATTAATCTAGTGAGAGCAGCACATCATCATTTAGGTTTAAAACAACCAAGTCACAAAAACTTGTTTTCCTCTAAATTTTAACGTGACCTTATTCCTAGAAGTAATTAACAAATATTTAATATACAAATGTTTTAGATCATAAATGACCCAACCTGAGAAACGACATAAAAACACAATAAAATCAATAAGGCATCTGATCATTTGAACAGAAGAGAAGCTCTACAGCAGCAACATGTCCTGCCTTCAGTCCGTCCTCCTGTGAGGACACACGGGTCTTTTAAGGTCTCAGGGGTGTCTGGACAGTGTGCAGAGGTCAGCAGCAGGCTGCTGCCTGGACATCCAGGAAGACGAAGAAAGCCAGAGAGTACGCAGGAAGCTGCAGTGACTCCGCTGGAGGGAGACGCTCTCCGTGGAGGACGGGGAGAGTTTCATCATTCACCATCTTCAGCACCACCCCGTTCAGTTTCACAAACCTTCAGAAGATACAGTCATCACTAGGAGAACATATCACATGTAAAACAGGCTGATTCAATAATAATATATGTCATATAAAGAGTCAGAGTGGATCTAAACCAAAGAAAAAACCACGTATAGGATGGTGGTACCCATCCTGTCACATTCTTCTTTATTTGGATGTCATTCACAGCATTGGATGGTTTTTATTTATCATTTTTATTCTGAGTAACAAGAAGAACATCCAGTAGCTTCGTTTAACGTCACCACAGTGACCTGCTCATCATGTCTGACATCTACAGTCGCCCAGGAGGTCGTCCCTGTCAGGGCCTTGGTCGCCTCCTGCTGCTGCTGTCTCCTGTTCACCTTTGGTTCAGGACCTCGGAGAGCGACACACCCTGACTCGCACAGCTGGGGTGCATCTGCTTATCACAAAGCGGCTACAAAAACCATCACTCACAGATGGACAAGGGGGAAAGGATCTGCGCCGTTGTTCCCGCTGTTGTCTGAGCGTTGTGGAGCGTTGCGTGGAGCGTTGCGTGGAGCGTTGCGTGGAGCGTTGTGTGGAGCGTTGTGTGGAGCGTTGTGTGGAGCGTTGTGTGGAGCGTTGTGTGGAGCGTTGCGTGTGTGAGAAAAACTGTAATAAGGTACTATTCCTGTGTGTTGGCAAAATAAACTCTTTTTGTACCTTTTTAACACTGGTTTCCTTTGTTAGACTTCTCAAACACTCCTAGACCTTAGGAGAGGTGATAACAGTGATTCACAGCAGAAAGGCTACCCAACTACTAACCATCATCATGTTGATGATCGACATGTTGTCATCAACAGATGACGCCATTTCCACCACCCTCCACACCGTTCTTGTACACCTGGAACAACCAGGTACATATGCAAGGCTGTTATTTGTGGACTACAGCTCTGCATTTAACATCATTCTCCCTGACAGACTAGTCCACAAGATGTCTGACCTTGGCCTCGACCACAACATCTTCCACTGGATACAGGACTTCTTAACAAACAGACCACAGTCTGTTAAAATAGGCCCCCACCGCTCCTCCCCCCTGTCCCTCAGCACAGGAGCCCCACAAGGCTGCGTCCTGAGTCCTTTCCTGTACTCCCTGTACACTCATGACTGCAAACCCACCTACAGTACCAACAGTATCATCAAATTTGCTGATGATACAACCATTGTGGGCCTACTCAGCCAAGGAAACGAGTCGGCGTACAGAAAAGAGGTGCAGAAGCTGGTGGACTGGTGTACAGCTAATAACCTGACCCTGAACACAAACAAAACCAAAGAAATCATCATCGACCCAAGAAGAAAAAAGGTGGACCACCACTCAGTAACAATAGACGGAGAGCATGTAGAGAGGGTGTCACAGATCAAGTTCCTGGGCACAAACATTTCAGATTACCTCACATGGACCCATAACACCAAATCTCTGACAAAGAAGGCACAACAATGGCTATACTTCCTGAGAGCTCTCAGGAAGATCAACCTGCCACAAAAACTGCTGGTGTCATTTTACCACTGCTCCATAGAGAGTGTCCTGACCAACAGCATCCTGGTGTGGTACAGCAGCAGCTCTGTAGCTGACAGGAAGGCCCTGCAGAGAGTCATCAGAACCTCAGAGAAAATTACAAACACACACCTGCCTGCCCTGGATGACATCTTCACTGCTCGCTGCCTTCAGAAAACAACAAACATCCTAAAAGACTCAACCCATCCGGCTAACCATCTCTTTAGGCTTCTCCCATCTGGCAAACCATACAGGGCCACAAAAACACACCACCAGGCTGTTGAACAGCTTCTACACAAGAGCATCACTGAGCTGAATACTGCTGCCAAGAGGTCACACAGTCAGTGATTCTGCAGGACAGTTGTGAACTACAGCACCTTGTTTACATTTACTACCTCTGTCACTTTAACATGTGACTGTTTACATTTCTATTTGTTTACTTTAGATCTCACTTTATATTTAAAATTGTTCTTTTTTACTGTTCTTTTATACTTTTACCTTGTATGCCTTAACTGTGTGTGTGAAAGAAGCATGTGTGGGCGTGTGTGTGTGCACATGCATGTGTGTGTGACATCTATTTTAGATTTTTTAGTCTCTGTCTGCAAGAGCTGTCTTGAGCGAGCGCAATGACAATTTCATTGTACATGTGTGCAATGACAATAAAACAATCTTGAATCTTGGTGCAGGAATCTGACAGATGTCTCTTCTATTCTGTTGTCTACAAACCGTTTCCCAAAAAATCATCAATTTGTTTAAAATAAAAAATGCTAATGTCATTATTTGTTACTGTTTTTATTTGACCTGCTCAAAAATAATGTAAACATGCAATATTTGAATGAAACTAAAGTTTTATGATTTTTGTAAATAAAGGATCTCTCTGTAGGCCTGAAACTGTCATGTCCTGGGAAACATTAAAGGGGTCTCATCTGTTTGAGTTATTAAAAAAGATTTTAATTCCCTGGATGTGTGGCGTTTTTCTACTATTAACCTTGGAATTCAAATTTTCATCTTCTATTCTTAGAGACAACAATGGAGTTTGGGTCCGTCTTTAATCAAAATGCTTCCTGTATTTAACAAAAAAATGAATGGATGACTAGTCTGCTATTAAAGGTCTGTGGAGGGTTCTGGTCCTACTGACCATGAAGGTAAAATAAAAGCAAAATGCTGGTTAAACACTACTTAACCTTTTCCTTCCTAACAACATTTTTATGTTGTTGTTCTTTTTGTTTGTCCTCAAATTGATTTAAAAAAATCTCCTCCTTTCATTATTTTAAGTGTCAGTCTGATCCTCATGCTATCAGGTCAAATTAACACCAGTCTTTAATTTCAGTCACAAGCTGACCAGAATCACTCTGATGGTCACAAACATCACTGTTCTACACTGTTAATCTGAAGTTTAGCCACTAGGTGTCGCTCTACACACTGACTGGTTTAGCCACTAGGTGTCGCTCTACACACTGACTGGTTTAGCCACTAGGTGTCGCTCTACACACTGACTGATTTAGCCACTAGGTGTTGCTCTACACACTGACTGGTTTAGCCACTAGGTGTCGCTCTACACACTGACTGGTTTAGCCACTAGGTGTCGCTCTACACACTGACTGGTTTAGCCACTAGGTGTTGCTCTACACACTGACTGGTTTAGCCACTAGGTGTCGCTCTACACACTGACTGGTTTAGCCACTAGGTGTTGCTCTACACACTGACTGGTTTAGCCACTAGGTGTTGCTCTACACACTGACTGGTTTAGCCACTAGGTGTTGCTTTACACACTGACTGGTTTAGCCACTAGGTGTTGCGCTACACACTGACTGGTTTAGCCACTAGGTGTTGCTCTACACACTGACTGGTTTAGCCACTAGGTGTTGCTCTACACACTGACTGGTTTAGCCACTAGGTGTTGCTCTACACACTGACCGATGCTTCTGACCTGGAGCTGAGAGACTTTAGCCACACAGCTGCTGCCTGATTGGTTGACTGGACAGAAACTGTACTGTAAAGCTGCTCTGAAAAACTGAAGTGCTGCTCAGGACTGTGGGTTACTCTGCTCTGTATACACCTTAGATATTCTTCTTCTGTTGACCATTCCAGTCTGTCTGAAAAGAAAATGACATGTTGTCTAAACAACTCATCAGCTGACTCAGGCGTTCCCCCGTGCATCCTGGTGTACAGCGTGGTGAGCAGCCACGTCAGTTGTTGCATTCACAGTCATGAATTGCAGTCAGGTTCCATCAGGGGGAACAATGTGCCAGTCAGGCTGTAACTAATGTCTACACATAGGATTGGACAACCATAGGTGAAGGTTGGAAAGTAGATTTGACTCTACTCTCTACAGACCAGAGGCCTCATTTCTAAAAGCTGCTTAAAACGGGGTCTGAAAGTTACTTAAGTCACCTTTTATGTGATTTATAGAAAAAAACGTGATGGAAAAATGTTAACGTTAACCAAACTGACTCTGATGTAAACAGATCAAAAACCAGCAGTGAGGTTTGAACAGGAACTCCTTCACTTCACCACTGGCTGATAACTCTTTAGATTCGACACTCCACTGCAGGTTTTGTTGAGTTTTCAACTGAATCACTTACAGAAATCATTTCCAGGTCAAACCCAAAAAGACCATGTTTTACTCAGACTCATCCTAAGAGGACGATTCTGAGAAGAGACTTGAACTTGTCCAGCACTAGTAAGTTCTCCTGTTACCTCTTATGTGTGTAAGATATTTATATTACAGAAACTATTTTAGAAGTAAACTTGTAGGTTTAAAAGTAATAATCACTAAAGCATTTTCTAGTTTTGGAGCTCTTCCTCTTGAAGACTCCAGCTCAGAGCAGCAGTTCATAGATGTACTCTTTACTGTGAAATCCTCATCTGACTCACACAGTCCTCATCCATCTATCAGGGTTTTCCAAGAGTTAAACCAGAGTACCCAGTGTCCAGACCAGCTGGAATTTGAACAACCTCCACAAACATTTACTATAATTACCTATGGGGCGGTATGTAGGTCAGCTGGGAGAGTGGCCAGTCTGGTAACCAGAGGGTTGCCAGTTCGATTCTAGCTCTGGCTGGGTTACATTGTCGTTATGTCCTTGGGCAAGACACTTCACCCACCTTGCCTGCTGGTGGTGGTCAGAGGGACTTGGCGGCTGCGACTCTGTCAGTGTGCCCCAGGACAGATGAGGCTACAATGTAGTTTATCACCACCAGTGTGTGAATGGGTGAATGACTGTTGTGTTGTACAGCGCTTTGTGGAGTGTAGAACACTCTAGAAAGCGCTGTATAAATACAGGACATTTACCATAATTACCTGAGACGTATCAGGCTGTGTGCTAAAGGCTAACACAGTAGTTTCAAAAAGCCTCTGTCTGCTGTTTCCCTCTGACGTCACGCATCACCATGTGACTGGACACTGGTCAGAAGCAGCCATTTTGCTCCACAAAAGGACAAACTAAAACACAGTTCTTACATTACTGACAGTAATGTAAGAACTGAAAAGTGTTTATGAAAATAAACAAACTTGATAGATGGACTTTAAGGACCTCAGACTTGACATCTTCATTAGGGTGGGTTGAAAAAAAGCAAAGTTTGAAATTGAAAAACCCCTAGTGAGCAAAAGTTGCCTTTTGGGTCCTGTAGTAAGCATGCAAAATTTTGTTGAAATCCCATAATATCTTCTGCCTCCCCAAGGCCCTCAAAATGTTAGAAAAATTGAATTTTTTGGTTAAGTTGCACATGCCACTGCATAAAATGCAAGTTTGAAATTGAAAACCCCCTAGTGAGCAAAAGTTACCTTTTGGGTCCTGTAGTAAGCATGCAAAAGATTTTCTAAATTCCATAATATCTTCTGCCTCCCCAAGGCCCCCCAAATTTTCAAAAAAAATTATTTTTTTCGGATCAATTACACATGCCACTGCATAAAAAGCAATTTTGAAAATGAAAACCCCTAGTGCGCAAACGTTACCATAATTGGTAAACTAACAATTGAAACCTGTCTGTGTGATCAATTTACATATAATGGCTTGCTCGAAAAAGGCCAACAGCACCAGGCAATCTGTGAGGTGTCCCATCTTCGGGTCGCCCTCAGAACTGTCTGAAACACTGTTGCCAACGTATGCTGACGAGGTACTACGAATTTACTAGATTCAAGAAGGATGGTGGCAAGGAGGCTACGTTCACTGATGTCTCAGAAGATGTTGCTATAAAGTTAGACGAACTTTGGGTCAAAGCATCGATTTCTGTGATTTCCCACCAAAGAATTCTGACAATGCTTTGCACATAGCTACCACAACAAGTACAAGAATCTTCTGAAGCCTTTTAAAGGAAGACAGAAGGACACAGGATCTTCATCCCAACTAAACCACTCCAGCATTTCCCTTCCCACCAACAAACGGTAGAGCGACTTCATCCATATTTTTATAGTTTATAGCTGCACCTAGGAACTCTGTCCATAAAGGTTAAGAACAAAAACTGCTGACAAAGGACAGCTCTGGTGGACCTAGACCCTTAATGGCAGCAATATGAACCAACCTCTAAGTCACTGAATCCATTATTAGTTTAATAAAACATCCTGGAACTCTTAGAGCCCGTCAGTAGAGAGGGATGTATTAACATTTATAGCAGGAATTCAGTACAAACAAAGTGAGACAACCTGGTAAAAATCCTAAACCACTTCTGTTTGGGGGGTTTCACAACTGCACTACTACTACTTCACTGCTACAGTTCAGAACCGTATTGAGACCTGTTCAACGTGATCCAGCACGACCAGATCAACGCTGCTAGTCTGAGCCCAACACCCTCCAGACAGCAGCTCCTAGCTCTACTTCTGGTAGCCCCGCCCCAGACACATCTGACCAATCAGCAGACTGAACCTGGTTTGTACTTTCATTTTGTTTACAGTTTTACCTGCATGAAAAATAATCAAACCAGAAAACTACAAGTTCAGACCAGAGGAATCAAACTATAGGTGTGAAAAAAGGCTTAGTAGGCCTACAAATAAAAAGAAAGAAAAGAAAGAAGCAAACTGATGAGTGTGTTTAAAACTCAGATACATTATTGGACTCCTGATAATAACTATTAAAACATATAAATGACTTTAGGACTGTAGGTGGAGCTTTTACCTGAGTAGATTAATTTGTTGAATATTTTATTTGTTGATTCAAAAGAAAAGTTTATTTCTAATTGTCATAAAAAGCTGCTGTTTCAGTTTGTTAAAAAATAACAACATATTTGAGATCTACTCTGTGGATTTGTATCATTCACCAGCTGCACACGTCCTCTTACCACCAGACTGACCCTCTAACACTCTGTGACTGATCTCAGACACCAGCCTCGTTAGTAACGTAGGTCAGTGAAGTTCCTTCAGTGATGCTGATTATTCCCACAGACTGTCACCATCCTCAGAGAGGAGAAAGGATCAGAGACGTGGTTCACACCCATTCCATCCAACATGTATCCACTCCGGTGTTCCTGAGCTTTAACTGACTGGTCCTCATTATAAACAGAGTCTCTGTGGGTGATCTGGTAGTTAAGATGCTGATCATGGACCAGAGCAGATGACTAGTGGCTCTCACTCAGAGATAAATGGCTGCATTAATGTGTCACCTGGAGCGGAGTCCCTCCTCCCCCGGTGAGTTGGACTGGAGGACAAAGGCGTCCACTGTGCTGCCGGAGACGAGAGCAGGAACTGAGATCCTCATCGCTTTTCTCCTCAGGTTCATCGCTATCAGCACCACGGCTCCAGATGAGTAACTACAGACACAAACAGCAACAGGATGAAGAAGGAAACCATCCTGTTTCTGGCCATTAGTTATAGAATAAAATAAAAATACGACACTAAACAGCCCCATAGTCCAGTTCTTAGACATGTGGTTTCATTGGTGGTGCTTCATAGACGTGATAAATAGAACTGACACACTTCATAGTAAACTCTGGGGTTTTACAGGAGGTTGTTTCTACAGTGAAATACGGTAAGTCAGATG
>SSNR01000277.1:69144-98687 GCA_006937965.1 Callopanchax toddi | reverse complement strand
CGTAATTCATCAGTAAATATTTTTATTGCTTAACAAAATACCTATTTTTACTTCTTAACAATTCATATTTTAATTCTTTGACACACCTTTTTTGTTCTCACTTCATTCTGCATCACTGAGACCATTTAGGCTTTTATTCTGAAGAGCATATCTGCCAACAGCGATTGCTGCACCTCAGTTTTGCTTCTGCTCTGGGTTCTTGCTTTGCTTTTAAAAGAAAGACTCAGTGGGAGGGCCTCAGTGCTTTCACTTCAATAAAATGTTGCAGAAGTTGCGACTTCACATCACCACGCTGCATTTTTTTTATTATAAATATTTAATCTTGTGGTTTCCTGCCTCCACAAATGCAGAATTGTGACATCTGTCATGCTTCAATTATGTAAAAGTCAGATGAAATGTCACATGACTGAGGTCACTTTGACAAACATCAGATTTGTTTCTGGTTCAGGACCACTGTGTCGGATTAGAAAATATCTGATTTGTGCTGTTCAGACTGTCACAAAAAACCTGGTATACTGTAGGCAAAGAAGTTGGATTTGGGCCACCCTGTCCTGCAGTATGAACGTAGACTTAGAGTCCATTCTTCACTGAATGAAAGTTTCCATCTCAAATCAAATGGATCAGGACAAAACAACAAACCCACCAACATGTAACAGTATACTGTAGACAGGACATAAATAATATAAACTAATTCTGTGTACTCTAATTTAAAATACAAGGTTCTGAGATGAGCTGTTTACTGAAACAGTTCAAGTCTGATCACATAGATAATTTAAGATCTAGTCTGAGCAGGGTCACAAAGTGGATTGTTGCCACCTAAAAACAACTCCTATGTCTAAACTCACAAGAAATCCCACTGCTGCCACCTCTTGCTGTGGCAAAAGTTTCATGGCAGGAAGACCCAGTTTGTTAGTTTTTATAAAGTGTCAAACCAATAAAATGTCAAGCAGATGATATCCTGGGATGAGACACTTCCAAACAGCAGGAAAATGTTCTGACTCCATCCAAACACTGGGCAAGGCCCATTCACCCACAGGACAAAGATGTAGTAGGAAAGAATCTGCAGGAGCTCCTCGCTGCAGGTGTAATAGGAGAGTCTCAGTCACCCGTTTCTTCAATTAGTGGTGCACTGTGTGATCTGATTCTGCCTAGGTCATTGTAAACTTAATCTAAAAACTATTAAGGATGCATACGCACTCCCCAAGGCACAACAAATGCACCAAGCACTTTCCAGAGACTAATGGAAAACTGCATAAGTGTCATGCATTTGCAAGAAGTATTAGTGTTCCTAGATTACTTCATATTTTCTTCTAGAACCCTGCAAAAGCACAAAGATCCATTAATGGGGGAGCTGAGTAGACTCAAGGAGTATGAACTTAAAGCCGTACTCTGGAGGATTTCATCAAGAGAACAGTTTTTGAATCTAGCGTCCAAAGGCTCCTCCTCAAAACATCTCGACACGCGCGTCCGGTCGCGTGTGCACACCGCGCATATACGTTGCGGGCATGAACTGTACAGCTCAATGTGTAGGGTTTAATCACTCACAGTTCACAATCTTAAGGCTGGAATACACCGGATACCTCAGCGATGCGCCACCTCTTGGCTGCGGTGTTGGCGAGTCTTGTACTCACACAAGACGCGCTCCTGACACAGCGCGCCGTAGGATTCTTATTAAAATAATCGCGCGATAGTCACAACATCACGCGGGAATTGAAAACTGGAAGCGGGAAGTGAATTCTTTGTTTATATGTGATCAGAGCTGCCGTCGTGTGCTGTGGGAACCTAATTCTAATTCTTTCAAAATGGGTAAGTAAGTTATTTAATGGAGCTGTTGTTTATGTGTGCCGTAATGTTTGTGGCGGTTTATTTCTGTGTGCCGTAATAGGAGCCGTTCTGCGTCGTAACGTCGGTGTCATGGTAATGCCGGTGTCAGAAAGTATTCAACATGTCGTGACACACGCGCACAGCTGCGACTGGCGCTCCCTTTTTAACTGGTGCGAATCTTTAGCAGGCTGGCGGCATCTCGCGTGTCTGGGACGCGTTGTGGCGAGCTCTGTGTGAGTGATCTGATGGACTAGAATGGTTTTAAATCAAAATAACGCCGCAGCCACGACGTGGCGTGTCGCCGACGTGTCCGGTGTATTCTAGCCTTTATTCCATCACTACGAGGGTCTGATGAGCCCTCTCTGTCCCTGCTGTTTCTGATATTAGCTCTGTTAGCACCGAGCTGCTGCTGGACTCTGAAGCTGAACTTGACTCGGCCCTGGATGAACTTTCTGACCAAAATAAACGCGTAATCCTGTCAAGCCTTGCCATTCTGTGAGGTGAAAGGTTTAAAAATAAAAATAAATCCATCTTTAGCTGGAGAATGGGTAGGTTTTTAGTAGAAATGAGCTGTGAGTCCTCAGTGAACGGCTGAGACGGCAGAGAAACACACGGAGCGTCCTGTACGACAGCGCCCCCTACTGGTACAGGTTTGGTCGATGCGCGTGCATGTTGAGAGAATGCAGACATTTGAATTTCATTGGCTGAAAAATGTCGGCGGCAAGAAAAAATGGAAAGGGGTCTCTAGGAGGAAGGAGGGTCTTCATCAGAATGACAGATGTTGTGGAACTCAACCCATAGATCATAGTTTAGACCTGAAATATCATTTAAAACATTTAGAAAACTTTGATACAGAGAAAAATGCTCCAGAGAGCCGCTTTAAACCTTTAGGGGGAAATAGTTTTTTGTTGTATATTAGTTTATATATTTACTGTCTGAAGACCTCCAGTATGTTTGTGGGAGTTTTCTGGGAATAAAAGCCACACAGGCAGTAGGTTTTAAACCCATGTAGACTGCTGCAGAACCACAGGCTCATTACAGCTCCTTGATTATTTCCCCCACGGCTCACCTGCTCACATCAGTGTTACATCTGATGGTAAAATCACCAGGTACAAATCACCTGCATGTCACGGTTACGTCCCTCTGAGGAAATGCACTCCGGAGCGTTTCTTTAAAACTTTCTGTCCCTGCAGCTTTGAGTCATGATTCACTTGAATTTTAACGGCTTTGTGTTTCTGCTCTGCTCTCATGTTGGTTTATGTTTCCTGTGGGGCTGATCAGTGAGGAGGTACCTAATGATGCAGTTACCATCAGTTGTGTTTCAGCTAAAGAATAATCCACTCTGCTTCAGTTGTCTGGCTTAAAATGATAAAAACTAGCAAGAAAAAGGTGCTTATGACAATAACTAATAACTGATTTTCAAGCAAATTAAGAAAATTGTTAAATTTAAATAAGCACAGTTACAACTGGACACTGTCAAACTTAGTTATTTAAAGTGCCCATGACATCGGTTTCTGTGTTCTCTGACTCCTCATCTGTCTCCTAGTCCAGCCAGTGAGAAGCTCTTCCAGATTTCAGACCCAGGTTTCAAACAGTTTTTTTTCACTCCAGCCCGCTATGAGGTCATAGTGATCCGGACTTGCTAATATGGTAAANGGGACTTGGCGGCTGCGACTCTGTCAGTGTGCCCCAGGACAGATGAGGCTACAATGTAGTTTATCACCACCAGTGTGTGAATGGGTGAATGACTGTTGTGTTGTACAGCGCTTTGTGGAGTGTAGAACACTCTAGAAAGCGCTGTATAAATACAGGACATTTACCATAATTACCTGAGACGTATCAGGCTGTGTGCTAAAGGCTAACACAGTAGTTTCAAAAAGCCTCTGTCTGCTGTTTCCCTCTGACGTCACGCATCACCATGTGACTGGACACTGGTCAGAAGCAGCCATTTTGCTCCACAAAAGGACAAACTAAAACACAGTTCTTACATTACTGACAGTAATGTAAGAACTGAAAAGTGTTTATGAAAATAAACAAACTTGATAGATGGACTTTAAGGACCTCAGACTTGACATCTTCATTAGGGTGGGTTGAAAAAAAGCAAAGTTTGAAATTGAAAAACCCCTAGTGAGCAAAAGTTGCCTTTTGGGTCCTGTAGTAAGCATGCAAAATTTTGTTGAAATCCCATAATATCTTCTGCCTCCCCAAGGCCCTCAAAATGTTAGAAAAATTGAATTTTTTGGTTAAGTTGCACATGCCACTGCATAAAATGCAAGTTTGAAATTGAAAACCCCCTAGTGAGCAAAAGTTACCTTTTGGGTCCTGTAGTAAGCATGCAAAAGATTTTCTAAATTCCATAATATCTTCTGCCTCCCCAAGGCCCCCCAAATTTTCAAAAAAAATTATTTTTTTCGGATCAATTACACATGCCACTGCATAAAAAGCAATTTTGAAAATGAAAACCCCTAGTGCGCAAACGTTACCATAATTGGTAAACTAACAATTGAAACCTGTCTGTGTGATCAATTTACATATAATGGCTTGCTCGAAAAAGGCCAACAGCACCAGGCAATCTGTGAGGTGTCCCATCTTCGGGTCGCCCTCAGAACTGTCTGAAACACTGTTGCCAACGTATGCTGACGAGGTACTACGAATTTACTAGATTCAAGAAGGATGGTGGCAAGGAGGCTACGTTCACTGATGTCTCAGAAGATGTTGCTATAAAGTTAGACGAACTTTGGGTCAAAGCATCGATTTCTGTGATTTCCCACCAAAGAATTCTGACAATGCTTTGCACATAGCTACCACAACAAGTACAAGAATCTTCTGAAGCCTTTTAAAGGAAGACAGAAGGACACAGGATCTTCATCCCAACTAAACCACTCCAGCATTTCCCTTCCCACCAACAAACGGTAGAGCGACTTCATCCATATTTTTATAGTTTATAGCTGCACCTAGGAACTCTGTCCATAAAGGTTAAGAACAAAAACTGCTGACAAAGGACAGCTCTGGTGGACCTAGACCCTTAATGGCAGCAATATGAACCAACCTCTAAGTCACTGAATCCATTATTAGTTTAATAAAACATCCTGGAACTCTTAGAGCCCGTCAGTAGAGAGGGATGTATTAACATTTATAGCAGGAATTCAGTACAAACAAAGTGAGACAACCTGGTAAAAATCCTAAACCACTTCTGTTTGGGGGGTTTCACAACTGCACTACTACTACTTCACTGCTACAGTTCAGAACCGTATTGAGACCTGTTCAACGTGATCCAGCACGACCAGATCAACGCTGCTAGTCTGAGCCCAACACCCTCCAGACAGCAGCTCCTAGCTCTACTTCTGGTAGCCCCGCCCCAGACACATCTGACCAATCAGCAGACTGAACCTGGTTTGTACTTTCATTTTGTTTACAGTTTTACCTGCATGAAAAATAATCAAACCAGAAAACTACAAGTTCAGACCAGAGGAATCAAACTATAGGTGTGAAAAAAGGCTTAGTAGGCCTACAAATAAAAAGAAAGAAAAGAAAGAAGCAAACTGATGAGTGTGTTTAAAACTCAGATACATTATTGGACTCCTGATAATAACTATTAAAACATATAAATGACTTTAGGACTGTAGGTGGAGCTTTTACCTGAGTAGATTAATTTGTTGAATATTTTATTTGTTGATTCAAAAGAAAAGTTTATTTCTAATTGTCATAAAAAGCTGCTGTTTCAGTTTGTTAAAAAATAACAACATATTTGAGATCTACTCTGTGGATTTGTATCATTCACCAGCTGCACACGTCCTCTTACCACCAGACTGACCCTCTAACACTCTGTGACTGATCTCAGACACCAGCCTCGTTAGTAACGTAGGTCAGTGAAGTTCCTTCAGTGATGCTGATTATTCCCACAGACTGTCACCATCCTCAGAGAGGAGAAAGGATCAGAGACGTGGTTCACACCCATTCCATCCAACATGTATCCACTCCGGTGTTCCTGAGCTTTAACTGACTGGTCCTCATTATAAACAGAGTCTCTGTGGGTGATCTGGTAGTTAAGATGCTGATCATGGACCAGAGCAGATGACTAGTGGCTCTCACTCAGAGATAAATGGCTGCATTAATGTGTCACCTGGAGCGGAGTCCCTCCTCCCCCGGTGAGTTGGACTGGAGGACAAAGGCGTCCACTGTGCTGCCGGAGACGAGAGCAGGAACTGAGATCCTCATCGCTTTTCTCCTCAGGTTCATCGCTATCAGCACCACGGCTCCAGATGAGTAACTACAGACACAAACAGCAACAGGATGAAGAAGGAAACCATCCTGTTTCTGGCCATTAGTTATAGAATAAAATAAAAATACGACACTAAACAGCCCCATAGTCCAGTTCTTAGACATGTGGTTTCATTGGTGGTGCTTCATAGACGTGATAAATAGAACTGACACACTTCATAGTAAACTCTGGGGTTTTACAGGAGGTTGTTTCTACAGTGAAATACGGTAAGTCTCAGCTGGACTTTTAAACTAAAACAAATAAAACATCTGTAGCTTGAATGTCTGATGGTTTGTTGCTGATCTAAAACTATAACGATCTGAGCCTCCCTGTTTTGATTCAGATTGACCTGGTAAGTTCCTGTTTCTGTTGTTGAATGTATCAGTTAGTGGGACTGTAGCCAGCTATTAGCTCATTTTGGATCAGATTCAGGTCCCTGGGTTTTTGGAGTACCTTTTCTTGTTGGCACAGTGCAGATACAACCTCACTCTTTTATTTCCACCAAAATCAGAAAGAGCCTGAATCTTCAGAACTTCTGGTCCAACAAGTTTCTTGTAGAGAACAGACAGCCAATAATCCTGGAAGCAGATGAACACATTTCTGGTTATTATCAGTCATGTGATGGTTGTGTCTCAGCCCAGAGAGTGGACTCACTCACAGTTTAGGTTCAGGTTCCATTGGATCCCTGGACTTATCAACATATTTTCTAATATTTTCATTTTGCCTCCATGACCCAGACCCAGGTAAACGGAGGACAGCGAAGTGAGGATTTTCTAGTCATCCATTTTAATCACTCAACCCCTGACTCCTTCAGCCAAACTCTACTCAAAACCTGGTTTTCTAACAGAAAAGGAGTCAAAGCTTGGCTACAGTTTAAAATAAACAATAATTGATTTAAATACTGAGGACGACTTACAGGTAGAGGATCCAGGTTGTCATCGACCATGTGGTAGCTCCCCGACCCGACTAACACCTGCCTCATCACCAGGTCCAGGCCCAGTCTGGCTCCCAGCCCCAGCTTATCCAGCCACCTGCACACAGACAGACAGACAGACCAGAGGAAACCATAACCTCTGGTTCTCTCTGTTAGGCCATGAGCTCTCACATAAACCCAGCTAGGAATGATTTATGCATTAAGACTGTTTCCTTTAATATTTATATCATTATTATTACCTTTTCCAGAATAAATCCTAAACACATCCCTGACCTGATATAAATCAGTCTCTGTAAAAACATTCATTAGAAGTTTATACATTTTAAGATTATTATGTCATAAAATGCAATATTTTACCTAAACATGTATTTATGCGTTTATGTTCATTATTATATATTTAATACTACAGTAAACATGTATTTATGTTTTACTGGTTCATAACCTTTTATAAATCCTCTACATTTGATACAGAAGAAGGACATGTCATAATAAAATAAAAATAAATGAGTACATAAAAAGTACTTACAGTAAAAACATATAAAATATTTTACTAAATAAATACGATCATATTTGTATATATATGATGGAAAAATCAGCTTTAGTGACGTGTCTTCACTGGGTAACAGGAGAATGTGAACTAGTAAGTAAAACTTGATTTATATAAATGAACTGGATGTACCACCAGGAACCTCTGCAGCTGCATCAGCAGTGGAAGGTTTAGTCAGCAGCCTGGAAGCAGCATCCTGTACCGTCTGCAGCTGGTCTACGGAGGTTTTTGATAGACATGTGTAAAGAGTGTTATAATGATCCAAGGAGACGAAACAAAGGTATAAATTAAAAATTCCACTCAAGGATGAGAGACAATGGAGAGTAAATTTTTCTGAGAGTAGATTTAGCACCAAGAGGCCCAAGGCTCTCCTTTAACTTTACTGTTAAAATTTCAGGAAAGATGCAAAGATGATTATTTCTGTTTGATTTTCATTTAAAGCGGCTCTCTGGATTATTTTTCTCTGTATCAAAGTTTTCGAAATGTTTTAAATGATATTTCAGGTCTAAACTATGATCTATGGGTTGAGTTCCACAACATCTGTCATTCTGATGAAGACCCTCCTTCCTCCTAGAGACCCCTTTGTATTATTTCTGGCCGCCAAACTTTTTTAGCCAATAAAATTCAAATTTCTGCATTGTCGGCATTCTCTCAACATGCATGCGCTTTGACGCTCCGTGTGTTTCTCTGTTTACCTCTCAGTCGTTCATAGAAGAGACAGAGCTAATTTCTACTAAAAACGTATCCATTCCCCGGCTAATGACGGATTTATTTTTATTTTTAATCATTTCACCTCACAGAATGGCAAGGCTTGCCAAGGATACACGTTTATTTTGGTCAAGAAGTTCATTCAGGGCTGAGTCATTTCTCTGTTCAGCTACAGAGTACTGCAGCAGCTCGCTGCTACAGAGCTAAGTATCAGAAGCAGCAGAGACAGAGAGGGCTCATCAGCCTGGTACAGTGTTGGAATATGATTTGCGAACTGTGAGTGATTAAACCTACAGTTTGAGCGGCACAGTTTATGCCCGTGTGAATGCGCACACGCGACCGCACGCGTGTGTCGAGGTGTTTTGGGGAGGAGTCGTTGGACATTAGATTCAAAAACTGCTCTCTTGATGAAATAATCCACAATGCGGCTTTTTTTTGTAGAAAACTGTCAGCCCTCCAGCTCGTAATCAAGTCCAGACATTTCAGAAGGCTGCATAATTTTAAAATGTTTGGAGGAAAAGAGATGAATAACTGGATATTATGGGATAAGATTTGTGCCAAAAGGATGAACCAAAAAATACAGTCACGCACAAAGTAGACCCAAATAAATCAACCAAAAGGAACATTTCAGAAGCAAAAGTGTGAAATTCAGAAGCCAAAAATCTCTCTAAAAACAAAATAACTACCGTAATTCATCAGTAAATATTTTTATTGCTTAACAAAATACCTATTTTTACTTCTTAACAATTCATATTTTAATTCTTTGACACACCTTTTTTGTTCTCACTTCATTCTGCATCACTGAGACCATTTAGGCTTTTATTCTGAAGAGCATATCTGCCAACAGCGATTGCTGCACCTCAGTTTTGCTTCTGCTCTGGGTTCTTGCTTTGCTTTTAAAAGAAAGACTCAGTGGGAGGGCCTCAGTGCTTTCACTTCAATAAAATGTTGCAGAAGTTGCGACTTCACATCACCACGCTGCATTTTTTTTATTATAAATATTTAATCTTGTGGTTTCCTGCCTCCACAAATGCAGAATTGTGACATCTGTCATGCTTCAATTATGTAAAAGTCAGATGAAATGTCACATGACTGAGGTCACTTTGACAAACATCAGATTTGTTTCTGGTTCAGGACCACTGTGTCGGATTAGAAAATATCTGATTTGTGCTGTTCAGACTGTCACAAAAAACCTGGTATACTGTAGGCAAAGAAGTTGGATTTGGGCCACCCTGTCCTGCAGTATGAACGTAGACTTAGAGTCCATTCTTCACTGAATGAAAGTTTCCATCTCAAATCAAATGGATCAGGACAAAACAACAAACCCACCAACATGTAACAGTATACTGTAGACAGGACATAAATAATATAAACTAATTCTGTGTACTCTAATTTAAAATACAAGGTTCTGAGATGAGCTGTTTACTGAAACAGTTCAAGTCTGATCACATAGATAATTTAAGATCTAGTCTGAGCAGGGTCACAAAGTGGATTGTTGCCACCTAAAAACAACTCCTATGTCTAAACTCACAAGAAATCCCACTGCTGCCACCTCTTGCTGTGGCAAAAGTTTCATGGCAGGAAGACCCAGTTTGTTAGTTTTTATAAAGTGTCAAACCAATAAAATGTCAAGCAGATGATATCCTGGGATGAGACACTTCCAAACAGCAGGAAAATGTTCTGACTCCATCCAAACACTGGGCAAGGCCCATTCACCCACAGGACAAAGATGTAGTAGGAAAGAATCTGCAGGAGCTCCTCGCTGCAGGTGTAATAGGAGAGTCTCAGTCACCCGTTTCTTCAATTAGTGGTGCACTGTGTGATCTGATTCTGCCTAGGTCATTGTAAACTTAATCTAAAAACTATTAAGGATGCATACGCACTCCCCAAGGCACAACAAATGCACCAAGCACTTTCCAGAGACTAATGGAAAACTGCATAAGTGTCATGCATTTGCAAGAAGTATTAGTGTTCCTAGATTACTTCATATTTTCTTCTAGAACCCTGCAAAAGCACAAAGATCCATTAATGGGGGAGCTGAGTAGACTCAAGGAGTATGAACTTAAAGCCGTACTCTGGAGGATTTCATCAAGAGAACAGTTTTTGAATCTAGCGTCCAAAGGCTCCTCCTCAAAACATCTCGACACGCGCGTCCGGTCGCGTGTGCACACCGCGCATATACGTTGCGGGCATGAACTGTACAGCTCAATGTGTAGGGTTTAATCACTCACAGTTCACAATCTTAAGGCTGGAATACACCGGATACCTCAGCGATGCGCCACCTCTTGGCTGCGGTGTTGGCGAGTCTTGTACTCACACAAGACGCGCTCCTGACACAGCGCGCCGTAGGATTCTTATTAAAATAATCGCGCGATAGTCACAACATCACGCGGGAATTGAAAACTGGAAGCGGGAAGTGAATTCTTTGTTTATATGTGATCAGAGCTGCCGTCGTGTGCTGTGGGAACCTAATTCTAATTCTTTCAAAATGGGTAAGTAAGTTATTTAATGGAGCTGTTGTTTATGTGTGCCGTAATGTTTGTGGCGGTTTATTTCTGTGTGCCGTAATAGGAGCCGTTCTGCGTCGTAACGTCGGTGTCATGGTAATGCCGGTGTCAGAAAGTATTCAACATGTCGTGACACACGCGCACAGCTGCGACTGGCGCTCCCTTTTTAACTGGTGCGAATCTTTAGCAGGCTGGCGGCATCTCGCGTGTCTGGGACGCGTTGTGGCGAGCTCTGTGTGAGTGATCTGATGGACTAGAATGGTTTTAAATCAAAATAACGCCGCAGCCACGACGTGGCGTGTCGCCGACGTGTCCGGTGTATTCTAGCCTTTATTCCATCACTACGAGGGTCTGATGAGCCCTCTCTGTCCCTGCTGTTTCTGATATTAGCTCTGTTAGCACCGAGCTGCTGCTGGACTCTGAAGCTGAACTTGACTCGGCCCTGGATGAACTTTCTGACCAAAATAAACGCGTAATCCTGTCAAGCCTTGCCATTCTGTGAGGTGAAAGGTTTAAAAATAAAAATAAATCCATCTTTAGCTGGAGAATGGGTAGGTTTTTAGTAGAAATGAGCTGTGAGTCCTCAGTGAACGGCTGAGACGGCAGAGAAACACACGGAGCGTCCTGTACGACAGCGCCCCCTACTGGTACAGGTTTGGTCGATGCGCGTGCATGTTGAGAGAATGCAGACATTTGAATTTCATTGGCTGAAAAATGTCGGCGGCAAGAAAAAATGGAAAGGGGTCTCTAGGAGGAAGGAGGGTCTTCATCAGAATGACAGATGTTGTGGAACTCAACCCATAGATCATAGTTTAGACCTGAAATATCATTTAAAACATTTAGAAAACTTTGATACAGAGAAAAATGCTCCAGAGAGCTGCTTTAAAGCTGCATTGTGGATTATTTCATCAAGAGAGCAGTTTATGAATCCAACATCCAACAGCTCCTCCCCAAAACACCTCGACACGCGCGTGCGGTCACAGCGTGTGCACACAGCGCATTTCTTTGGTCTGTAAGCTGTAAATTAAACCTCCTTGATCATTCTTAGTTTATTTGGCTATTTTTTGTCATTCCATACAAATTCAGTGAGCGTGAAAGGTGGTTTTCCTCCAGCTAAACAGATGAACTTTTGATGAACCGCTGATGAAATTATGAATTTGTAGACTCAGCTGGGTCAGAAGATAATCACCCAGAGTGGCAGCAGCCTGCTGAGAAATGTAGATCCACAAGTAACGTCTTCTTAACACAGCTTCAAGAGTCCTGATAGAAATCCATCAGTCTAGATCCACAAGACTAGACCCATCAGACTACATCCATCAAACTACGTCCATCAGACTAGATCTATCAGACTACATCCATCAAACTAGATCTATCAGACTAGATCTATCAGACTACATCCATCAGACTACAGTAGATCTATCAGACTACATCCATCAGACTACGGTAGATCTATCAGACTAGATCCATCAGACTACAGTAGATCTATCAGACTACATCCATCAGACTACAGTAGATCTATCAGACTAGATCCATCAGACTACAGTAGATCTATCAGACTACATCCATCAGACTACGGTAGATCTATCAGACTAGATCCATCAGACTACAGTAGATCTATCAGACTACATCCATCAGACTACAGTAGATCTATCAGACTAGATCCATCAAACTAGAACATTATACTAGATCCACAAGACTAGACCCATCAGACTACATCCATCAAACTACGTCCATCAGACTAGATCTATCAGACTAGATCTATCAGACTAGATCTATCAAACTACATCCATCAGACTAGATCTATCAGACTAGATCTATCAGACTAGATCTATCAGACTAGATCTATCAGACTAGATCTATCAGACTACATCCATCAGACTAGATCTATCAGACTAGATCTATCAGACTAGCTCTATCAGCCTAGCTCTATCAGACTAGATCTATCAGACTAGATCTATCAGACTAGCTCTATCAGCCTAGCTCTATCAGACTAGATCTATCAGACTAGATCTATCAGACTAGATCTATCAGACTAGATCTATCAGACTAGCTCTATCAGCCTAGCTCTATCAGACTAGATCTATCAAACTACATCCATCAGACTAGATCTATCAGACTAGATCTATCAGACTAGATCCATCAGACTAGATCTATCAGACTAGCTCTATCAGCCTAGATCTATCAGACTAGATCTATCAAACTACATCCATCAGACTAGATCTATCAGCCTAGCTCTATCAGACTAGATCTATCAGACTACTTCCATCAAACTACGTCCATCAGACTAGATCTATCAGACTAGATCTATCAGACTAGATCTATCAAACTACATCATCAGACTAGATCTATCAGACTAGATCTATCAGACTAGCTCTATCAGCCTAGATCTATCAGACTACATCCATCAAACTACGTCCATCAGACTAGATCTATAAGACTAGATCTATCAGACTACATCCATCGGACTAGAACGTTAGACTAGATCCATCAGACTAGATCTATCAGACTATATCCATCAGACTAGAACGTTAGACTAGATCCATCAGACTAGATCTATCAGACTAGATCAATGCTACAATGTGAATCAGACTTTATAAAGACGTCACATCAAACAGAGACCTGGAGAATCTTTACAAGCTGTTATATTTAAAGCTTAGTTTATAACATGCCATCTATGGTGTGTATAATTTAGGAGGTTTTGAATTTCATTAGCATTTAGCTTGTCCCACATTGCCCCACAGACACACTCTTTGTCCCACCTTCTGTAGGTTTAGATCTGATAATCCTATTTGTTTCTAGTTTGATTTTTTATTTTTTTTATTTTATCAGGAAACTTGTATAAATCCAGCCTGTTACATCAGAGCTGGATGTGATGACTGAGGTTTTATTCACACCAATGATTTACTGTTACAACTTTGTATCCTATTAATTTGAGGTCAGTTATTAAATCTGGACTCACATGAACCCTGCCACGAACGTGTCCGACAGTCCCGCTGCTCCTCCTCCGAAGGCTGAACTCGTCTCTCCGAGCCACACAGACTTCCCAGGAGACACATTCTTCACTGTCTGGTCCAGAGACAGAAACACACTGAAACATCTCCATCATCAAACACGGAGGCACCAAACGCTGTGTTCTCCGTCCACTACCTTCAGAACTTCACTGGTTTTTAGAGCCAGAGTGTCCAGAACTTCAGGATCTAGGAAATCCTCTAAAGACGTGTCTCTGCCATTTACATAGTAACTGGGAGAAAGAACAGAGACGTTTATAATAAGTCAAACAGAGGAGACATGAAGAGGTTAACTTCCATCCTCAGCTGTTTTCACTCATTTACTTTGTTGTTTCTGGTGTCTGAAATTTTAAAATAAGGAAATATTTAACCTGTTATATTAAAGAAAAGCCAAACCAAATGAAAGCGCTCTCATTTAGGGATGCTCGATATTGGCTTTTCCAGCGATATCCAATATTGTCTAACTCTTAAAGCAGCAATCTGGAGGATTTCATCAAGAGAGCAGTTTTTGAATCTAACATCCAAAGGCTCCTCCTCAAAACATCTCGACAAGCACGTCCGGTCGCGTGTGCGCGCGTGGTACGGCGTGCGGCGCATATACGTTGCGGGCATGAACTGTACAGCTCAATGTGTAGGGTTTAATCACTCACAGTTCACAATCTTATTCCAACAATACTACGAGGGTCTGATGAGCCCTCTCTGTCCCTGCTGCTTCTGATATTAGCTCTGTTAGCAGAGAGCTGCTGCTGGACTCTGAAGCTGAACTTGACTCGGCCCTGGATGAACTTTCTGACCAAAATAAACGCGTAATCCTGTCAAACCTTGCCATTCTGTGAGGTGAAAGGTTTAAAAATAAAAATAAATCCGTCTTTAGCTGGAGAATGGGTAGGTTTTTAGTAGAAATGAGCCGTGAGGCTGAGACACAAACAGAGAAACACACGGAGCGTCCTGTACGACAGCGCCCCCTACTGGTACAGGTTTGGTCGATGCGCGTGCATGTTGAGAGAATGCAGACATTTGAATTTCATTGGCTGAAAAATGTCGGCGGCAAGAAATAATGGAAAGGGGTCTCTAGGAGGAAGGAGGGTCTTCATCAGAATGACAGATGTTGTGGAACTCAACCCATAGATCATAGTTTAGACCTGAAATATCATTTAAAACATTTAGAAAACTTTGATACAGAGAAAAATGCTCCAGATTGTTGCTTTAATTTCCGATAGCAATATAAGCGGGGTAGCCCTCATTAAAAAAAAAGACAGTATTTAATACAAGGTGTGCCAAATTAATAAAAAATATCTCTAAAACTATACATCAGATTTGTTGTATTTTGACATTTTAGGAGAGAGGAGATGTAGCCGAACAGTTTGATGTATAATTTGTGCATGGTATGTAAAGGTCATGTGTGTCATCATTACAAAAACCGATACCGATATTTACCAATACTGCCAATATCGGCCGATATTATCGAAAAACCAATACCGATACCCATCCCTACTCTCGATCTTTAACTGGTCTGGTGCTTTGATTAATCCACCACTGGGCTGAAACAACAGCACTCGTTGTTTTTGAACTGCAGATTTTTATGTTTATTTTAAGTTTATTTACTTCCTGATGATTCAACTGATGTTCAGTGTGTAACACATCACAGACACTGATGCTCATCCTTATCTGGAGACACTGACTCAGCAAACTGCTTCTTTGAAGAATTGATTTTGAATGAATCCTTCCTGCTTTTCCTCTGTCTGTGTGATGTGGGTGACGTGGATGTGAGCTGCAGTCAGAGTGGACTTAAGGTGGACTTACTGATGCCAGGTGCAGGCGTCAACAGCCTCAGCGCCGCTCTGCAGGAAGCTGAAACACACAGGGGGACGTTCAGGACAAAAATATCCTTCTCTCACACACACACACACACACCACTAAACACATGCGCACTACTATAACTCACTCTCACAGGAACAAGATCACACAAATATACTCCTGAAATATTACACACACACCACTAAAAGCACCCACACACATTACCAAATACCTCAGGTCCACTGTAGTGTTGACTGATGGGTGGAGGTCTTATGAGCCTGGTCTAGAGCCTGGATTTATAGTAACTGTCATTTAAACTAAGGCAGTTAAAGTATGTGTGTAATGTCCCTGATGCTAAAAACTAAAGTGTTTTCACCCAACAGGACGGCATCCAGTGGCCCCTGCAGCTCCACGTCATTATGCAAGTTTATTACCCATTAAAAATATCATAAAGAGGAACACATATCACCTGAAGTACAACAGAGCCCCCGAGTCCACAGACACCAGTCAAAACACCAGGATGCTCTAACGTCAGGAGACTGAAACCACGCCCCTCGCTCATCACTCTGCTGCTGTTCTACAGGAGGAAGCAGGACCCTGGAGCTGTTATATGAAAATGTAGAGGAGCCATGTGAATGTACAGGACTAATCTCCTGGGTGATGGACTACCTGACACACAGACCACATTACTAAGTCCACCTGCAGAGCGGTGTCTCTGGGAAGATCTTCAGCAGTACAGGAGCTTCTCAAGGAACAGTACTGTCTTTCATCCTGTTCTCTTTCTACACATCAGACTTCCAGCACCAATCAGAGAGTTGCTTTCTGCAGATCTGATGACTCAGCGCTTGTCAGATGTATTGTAGGAGGGCGTAAAACAGAGTACAGGAGTACTATCAGGGTCTCCGTTGACTGTTGCCACAACCATCTACAGCTGAACACCATCAAAACCAAGAGGATGGCTGTGGACCTCAGAAGGAAAGGACCAAACCAGTTCATGTTGCTATCTGAGGAGATGATGTAGAGAATGTCTCCAGCCACTGGTACCTGGTAGTACAGCTGGACTGGACTGCTCACATGGAGACACTGGACAAGAAGGGACATCTATAAAGACAGCTGAGATCCTTCAACATCTGCAGGCCTCTATAGAGCTCCTTCTACAGACTGTGGTGGCCAGTGTCCTGTTCTCTGGTGTGGTGTGCTGGAATCACACAGCAGATCAGAACAGCATGAACTGATCAGGAAGTCTGGTTCCACATGTGGAGAACACCTGGACACAGTTCAGCAGATAGCAGAGGAGAGAATCCATTCACAACCCACTAAACGCTCTGGGAGTTCCAGAGGAGCACGAACGGTTCAGAACAGATCTCTACAGCAACTCATTCCTGCAATAACCAATTAAACTCTAATTATGACTCCAATTTAAAATGTGTTTTATGTAGCTGTTCTTGTGTGTCTGATGTACAGCTTAATATTTCCTTCAATAAAGTAAGTGCCTATTTCCCCAGCTGAGACTACAATGTCGTTTATCACCACCAGTGTGTGAATGTGTGTGTGGATGGGTGAATGACTGCACAACACTAGTGAATTAACCTGTCAGGGTTTAGATTTAGGACTTTTTATTTGCATGTTTATCAGTGTTTTAATGTATTTCATTTAAACATTTATGATAAAGGTAAGAGGCTGAGGAAATGACCAACAGCAGATGAAATAAATGCAAAAAAAAAAACAGGTAAAGATTTCTGACAATTTACCATAAATCTAAACATTTCAGGTCCCATCTGGACCTCTCACCTTTCCAGTAAGTCTGCCCTGTGGTCTCGCGGCTGGCCCACATCTGGACCGTACAGTCTGGCGTCTTGGTAAAGTTTGGACTTTGACATTATCTTTCTGAGATGAACAAAATCCAGTCCGAGCTGGTATCCATCCACCCGAATCCTGGCCTTCTTCTCATAGCTGTTTGGCTCTGAACACACAGGCGACAGCTTCAGCAGACAGACTCATATGACTTAATGACATCACTTCCTGTGTGCGATACAAACCACAAGAACACGGAAAGGAAACCCAAACCTCAGATTAAACAAACTAAACGCACGGCTTCCCTGCAATCCTTTAGAAAACAGAAGAGAGGAAGCTCCTTTATGGATGATTCTAAACTTCTGCTGAACCACCAGGTTCACATTACATAAAAACACTGAGTGGTAACAAAAAAACTACCAGCTGATTTAGAGGTCTGGTGAGACAGACTGAGGGGGGACAGACTGAGGGGGGACAGGCTGAGGTGGGACAGACTGAGGGGGGACAGACTGAGGAGGGACAGACTGAGGGGGGGACATACCGTTTCCCAGCTCCCATGACATGTTGTACTGTCTGGACTCACAGTACTGGAGCAGCATGCAGGCGTTGCTGCTGTTCCAGCTGTTGTCGGCCGTCCTGAGCAGAGCGTTGAGGCCGAAGATCAGATCCAAACAACAACAGTTGGTAAAGGAGTGCAGCAGGTCCACAGTGAGCTCTGAGACACAGGAGGACAATCAGAAGATGCTCTGAGCCTCCAGGAGGACACCCTGCTGGACCATCAGAACCCACCTGTGAAGTGGACTCTCTGGTAGTTCTTCTGCTGCTCCTCCTTCATCAGGACCATCTGCTGCTGAGTCCAGTCCTCCTTCAGCTGGTTCTCCAGACTCCAGGGCAGTCGCACGCTGCTGCAGGACTCATCTAATGACACGAGAACACATAAACACGTTAAATAACCCACTTCCTGCTGCTGACTGCCTCCAGAGTCTGAACAATTAGCTTCCTCCTCCTCACCCCTGCCTGCCCGCTGTCCTTTGTCCTGTCAGCCTATCCGGAGAACCTTTCTGAATTCTTCTCTGGATTTTTATTACCAATGAATCTGGTTAGCGTGTCTCTAAATGCAACAGTTAAAGTTTTCTCCACTTTATGGAGAAGCGAGTGCCAGCCTGCTCTGACAGGATGCACCTGGTTGGATACATAATGGATTCGTTGGGCGAGTGGAAGATTATGTGTCTCGCCGTTTGTCCGTGGAGGATGTAGTGGAGCACACCTATATTATTGGATTAATGATAACCGGGTTTCTGCTGTTTGGAGTTGGTGCGATGAGTAGCTCAGTAGGTAGAGTGGCCGGTCTGGCAACCAGAGGGTCACCGGTTTGATCCCAGCTCCGGCTGGGTTACATTGTCTTTGTGTCCTTGGGCAAGACACTTCACCCACCTTGTCTACTGGTGGTCATAAGAGGGACTTGGTAGATGCCGGTGCATCCCCACCTCTGTCAGTGTGACCCAGGACAGCTAGACTACAATGTAGTTCATCACCACCAGTGTGTGAATGTGTGTGTGGATGGGTGAATGACTGTTGTGTTGTACAGCACTTTGGGGAGTGTAGAACACTCTAGAAAGTGCTCTATAAATACAGGACATTTACCATACAGGCCATTTGGTGGATTTCTGGCGTAGCAGAAGATTTTGGAGCTGTCAGGAACAATTGGCCTGTGCTCAACAAAGGAATGTGCTGGGGCTGCAAACGCTCAGACTCAAGTGTTGCATGAGCTGAAGTGTAAGCTGGATGCTCTGAGCAGCAATCTGGCTGAGCTTTCAGAACCCATCCACAGTATAGGAACCAACTTGGAGAAATTCTCAACATGGCTTGGTGGAAATTGACCTGTGATTTGGTTGTTTGGATGTCTGGAGACTGCTGAAGGACAGAAAGCAGAGGAAAAGTAATTCTGGCCTGCTCCAAAACAATTGCTGTTATCGGAATTTGGCCTCCCAATCTCAGCCTCGAAGGCTGAAGAGTCTCAAAACTCCCCTCTGGAGAACGGATACGGACGGCTGCTCCACCCCTCCCTCCCTTGTCTCACGTGGCTCGAGCACATATTACATCCTGGACGAGAGACACTGTGGGGTCACAAACTCACTTATTACTGACGCAACACACATGCATGAAACACACAACATCACAGAGACACACACACCTTCCCATGGCTCAGCGTTCTCCTCCCCCCACTGACTCTCCCTTCACTCCTGTGCAGCCCAGGTTGAAGGCCGTGCTGATAGCTGTGGACACCCTCACATTTGCATGCGAGATCCCCTCCTCTCCCATCCACCACACATTGGTTGTTTATGTTGTGAATGTCTGAATATGTGCTTTTATGTTTGAGCTGTTTATCCTGCACCACAGCTCTGACCTCTGTTGGGGGCAGGGTGGGGGTGGGGGGGGGCTGTTTTTCTGTCTCATCACCTCTTCCTTTTTATCTGCATATGGGAGCACCATAGTGGCTGCAGGCCCACAGTCAACCTGATCCTGTTTATGTGTTTTTATGTTCTGTAGGTTTGCTCTTGGAAGGGTTGTACTGAAACAAAGTTGTGTTGTACCAGGACGCTGGTTCAATGATAAATAAAGATTTCTGATTCAGATTTCTGACAATCATACCTGCAGTGAGACCTGAACCCAGCTGCCAACTCTTCTGAGGGCTGAACACCATGAAGTCCTGTCTTGTCCCCCCAAACCTCAAAAAGGCTGGACTCAAGGCTCTGGCTAGAGTCCTTAACTTCTGAGATCTGTAGCAGACAAGGAGAATGAGGTCAGCCATGAAGACGAAGTCACTGGTTCTATGACTGCAGCACAAACTGGTGGGTTTTCATTTCTCCAAATGTTCAGGTAAGAATACAGAATAGAACACGATAGAACTTTATATTAACTGTAATACACAGTGAAAGTCAGTCTAGCAGCTTCTCCTGTGGCAGCATGCAGTCTAACAGGAATCAAGTTGTAATAATAGCAGAAAGATAAAATAATAACAACAAAATAGACAAACCCTGATATATATACAGTGTATACAGGGGTGTATATAATTTTTTTCAATGAGGTACTCAATGGAGTACCAGGCGTTGATGTTTGGTACGCACGTCACCCTTGAGTTTGTTTCGGGGGTGGCGGCTTGGCAGTGTGTGTAGCTAATATCTTATGTGAGTGCACCCTAAAACAGGAAGTGAAGGTGAAACTCACATCAAGCCCTATATGCTAGCTAGGCTAATATATTACCAATAATTTTCTCAGCTGCCCTCACCACCACCTGCAGGTCCTTCCTGTCCTCTACAGGGCAACAAGCAGGTCACAACAGGTTATTGTTCCAGCACTCAGATTCTGAACCTCCTTCCTGTAAGGTAGTCCTTGTTGTCCTTAATCAGTACAACTAATATTAATAACAATAATAATAATAATAAATAATAATAATAATAATAATACATTTTATTTCAGGCGCCTTTCAAAACACTCAAGGTCACCGTACAATTAAAATCCACAGTAAAAACGTCAACAAATAAAACCACTAATTTAAACAACCAGCATAAAACAATCAGAATAAAACAGCCATAATTGAACACTGAAACACTCGCGAGGACTGAGTTGTCTCGTAGGATTGGCGCGGAGTGAATTACGATCGACGTGTCGAACTACACGGATCAGATGGGACTGGCCAGGATGTGGAGTTTGGACGGGATGAAGCCAGTGAAACAGACATTTAAGGCAGCTGTAACAAACGGGACTGCCTGCTCCAAACACATTCTTTCATCTTATCTGGTGACCCTGAAGACAATCTCCTACTCAACAGAGTGAATGAAGCGACTGATCAGCCTCCCCCCCCCATCTTCTCTACACTCTCTCACCCTAACTCTCCTCCCCCTCGGCTGGGAGTGAAGGTCGGTCAGCTGTGCCGCTGTCCCACTTTATCTCATAATTTACAATGTAGATCCCCTGAAGGTAACCCAAATCTTGCCCAAATATTGTATCTGGTACCCCCAAATCTCTGTTTTGTTTTCTATTTTCAATGTTTTCTCTGTTTTGTTTGTTTATTTTGTAAAGCACTTTGTGATGTATATCTGTGAAAGGCGCTATATAAATAAACTTTACTTACTTACTTACTTACAATTAATAAGGTGCACAGTAAAAACACAATAAGACAGAAAAACTGAAAAATTCAACCTTCATAAAATCATCAACCAGGATAAAACAACCAAAAACACAGCAATCGTTTACACAGAGTAGGCAGTTTTAAATAGGTGAGTTTTCAGCCAGGATTTAAAAAGCTGGAGAGATGTGATGTTTCTCAGGTCAGCAGGGAGGGAGTTCCACAAGGAAGGGGCAGATCTGCTGAATGCTCGTTTCCCCATGGTGGTAAGTCAAGCGGGAGGAATGTGTAGATTTACAGAAGCAGAAGAACGGAGAACTTGAGAGGGTATGGAGACTTGGTTGAGTTGAGAAATGTAAGAGGGGTGAGGTTGTGTAAAGCCTTGAATGTAAGCAGAAGGAGTTTGTAAATAATCCTATATTTTATAGGCAGCCAGTGAAGTTGTTGCATGTCCGGAGTAATGTGAGCGGTAAGAGGAGTTCTGGTAATAGTGTCCAGGGTCCAGAGTCTACAGGTCCTCAGGGTCCAGAGTCTACAGGTCCTCAGGGTCCAGAGTCTACAGGTCCTCAGGGTCCAGAGTCTACAGGTCCTCAGGGTCCAGAGTCTACAGGTCCTCAGGGTCCAGAGTCTACAGGTCCTCGGGGTCCAGAGTCTACAGGTCCTCAGGGTCCAGAGTCTACAGGCCCTCAGGGTCCAGAGTCTACAGGTCCTCAGGGTCCAGAGTCTACAGGTCCTTGGGGTCCAGAGTCTACAGGTCCTTGGGGTCCAGAGTCTACAGGCCCTCAGAGGGTCCAGAGTCTACAGGTCCTTTTGGGTCCAGAGACTACAGGTCCTCAGGGTCCGGAGTCTACAGGTATCAGGGTCCAGAGACTACAGGTCCTCAGGGTCCAGAGACTACAGGTCCTCAGGGTCCGGAGTCTACAGGTATCAGGGTCCAGAGACTACAGGTCCTTTTAGGTCCAGAGTCTACAGGTCCTCAGGGTTGAGAGACTACAGGTCCTCAGAGTCCAGAGTCTTCTGGGTCTTCGGGATCCGGTATCTACAGGGTCCTCAGGGTCTAATGAGTTCGGGTCTTCAGTGGTCCTGAGGCAGAGTTCGGGTCTACACCTGAACCTGCTGATCCGGACTAAGACCACCTGGGTTAGACCCACCTGAGCAGCAGCATGAACCGCTCCTCTGACGCCAGACTCGCGTCGATGGTGACCGACAGAAAGCGCGGATCTACACGGCGAAACACCATCGACAGGTCCAGGTCGAGGTTCAGCAGGTCCAGGTCCTGGTTCTGGTCCGGGTTCAGGTGCAGTCCACCAGCTGAGCTTCCATTGAGGCTCGTCCCTGTGAAGCGGGACCCGTCGGACCCTAAACAGAAGACAGCCAGAAGCAGGACGGACTTCATGGCTCTGCTTCCTGAAGCCAGTCTGACGGTGTTGTGTCATAAAGTGATGCTCCGCAGAAAGGGAAGGGCGCCGCGGGAGCGCGCACACCGGAAAGGGTTGTCTTCGTTTAACTTCGGACTTTCCTTCAAGAAGTCACGTTTCTCCCCCTGAGTCGAGTAGGGTAAGAAAAGGTGACTGTCTAGACCTGCTGAGATACTGTCTGTAACATAATGAGTTATTACGAAACTGGAAAATAAAATAAATGTCCTCTGTGTGGAAACTTGTTTCAACCACTTCATGAGAAAAAATAGATTATAATTATGACTTAAGAATCATAATGATTCAATATCTCAAGGATCATGATTAGTACATATGAACCTGGATGGTCTGGAGCATTGTGGTCCATGAAGATGAAATGAGGTCTCTGTTGTTCATGCAGAGGATCAAGGACTAGATTAATGATGTCATGAAGGTAATATGGACTTGTCTAAGAGACATTCACAAAATGTAGGACAGTTCTGTATGGACTAAAGACACCTGTCCTCATGTAACATCTCCACCACCAAAGGCTGGTCTGGAGACAGCAGTAGCTGATGATAGAGTCTCCTTGATGTCTCCAACATTGCTGGTGTCCATCATTTCTGCTCAGAGTGAATCAACTTCCATCAGTGAACTGAGGTCCACTGGTCCATGAAGATGATACACCTGTACCTGGTGGTGTGTTCAGGTACCTGGTGGTGTGTTCAGGTACCTGGTGGCGTGTTCAGGGACCTGGTGGCGTGTTCAGGTACCTGGTGGCGTGTTCAGGTACCTGGTGGCGTGTTCAGGTACCTGGCGGCGTGTTCAGGGACCTGGTGGTGTGTTCAGGTACCTGGTGGTGTGTTCAGGTACCTGGTGGTGTGTTGAGGGACCTGGTGGTGTGTTCAGGTACCTGGTGGTGTGTTCAGGGACCTGGCGGTGTGTTCAGGGACCTGGTGGTGTGTTCAGGTACCTGATGGTGTGTTCAGGTACCTGGTGGTGTGTTGAGGGACCTGGTGGTGTGTTCAGGTACCTGGTGGTGTGTTCAGGGACCTGGTGGTGTGTTCAGGGACCTGGTGGTGTGTTGAGGGACCTGATGGTGTGTTCAGGGACCTGGTGGTGTGTTCAAATCAAATCAAATCAAACTTTATTTGTATAGCACCTTTCATGCCCCAGCAAGCAAACACAAAGTGCTTGACAGATTAAAATGACCCATACAACCCACATTCCCTCCCTTTCCCACACATAGAACAATTGTGACACTCTCCCCTCCCAGTCCACAACCCATTCCCAGGCACACATACACCCACACATACACATAAAAACCAAATTAAACACTATGTTGAGCTCAGATGGCTCCAGTAATGAGAAACACGCCATCAAGTGGGCCCTCTGCCTCGTCAGCTGTAGAACCAGGTCAGCAGCCACACACCAACCAAGGGCACCTGGGAATGGAGGGTGGCAACCCCCGCCACTGCCCGGGCCCTACCGGGGAGCGCCCGAGCCACCACCGCCAACCACCGGTCCCAAGGCAGAGGGCTCCACAGAGGAAACACTGGAGGATTAAAATGCGTAGCATATAAAATAACGAGAACTTATATGAATAGTAAAATGACCAATAAAATGTGAATAAAAAACTAAATAAATAATAATCAGTTAAATGCTAATCTAAAAAGGTGGGTCTTGAGTCTATTCTTAAAAACCTGAACGTTCTCTGCGGTCCTGAGGTCATCTGGCAGTCCGTTCCAGAGGCGAGGGCCGTAATAACTAAAAGAAGCTTCGCCGTGGGTGTGTGTCCTGACTTTAGGGATGACTAGGAGACGGCTGCCAGAGGAGCGCAGTGACCGCGGGGGTTCATATGGAAAAAGCAGTTCAGAAAGATAAGAAGGGCCAAGACCATTAAGACACTTAAAAACCATTAACACTATCTTAAAATCAATCCTAAAACATACGGGGAGCCAATGCAGTGTTTTTAAAACTGGAGTGATGTGCTCCCACTTCCTGGTCTTTGTCAGGACACGGGCTGCTGAGTTTTGTAAAAGTTGTAGACCTGAAGTACTCTTCTTGGAAAGACCAGAAAGCAGAGCATTGTAGTAATCGATTCTACTGGTGATAAAAGCATGCATCAGCGTCTCCGTATTGGTAGGTACCTGGTGGTGTGTTGAGGGACCTGGTGGTGTGTTCAGGTACCTGGTGGTGTGTTCAGGGACCTGGTGGTGTGTTCAGGTACATGGTGGTGTGTTCAGGGACCTGGTGGTGTGTTGAGGGACCTGGTGGTGTGTTCAGGTACCTGGTGGTGTGTTGAGGGACCTGGTGGTGTGTTCAGGGACCTGCTGGTGTGTTCAGGGACCTGGTGGTGTGTTCAGGGACCTTGTCTTGTGTTCACCACTGGGAATGATTATTCTTGCCTTCATCACTTCTCACCTGTGACTTGTTTTTCACCTGTCAGAACAGAACTTCCATGGATCGACTACAGGTAGCTCAGAACGCCAGGCCAGTCCTCTAAACACACCCGTGTCACCACAATACTTTTCCAACTCCACTGGCTGCCTGTTAACTCCAGAGTCCAATTCAAAATCCTGGTTCTGGTCTATCAGGTCCTATACATGGACAAGCCCAGCCTACATTAAGGACCTTCTGACCCCCAGCAGCAGATCCCTGAGATCTGGTGACCACAGCCTCATGGTTGTGCAGCGCACAAGCCTTAAAACCAAAGCTTTTGCTGCTGTGGACTCCAGGCCCTTGAACTCCCTCCCACTGAGCCTGAGTGACTCAGTGGACTCCTTTAAGAAGCAGCTCAAAATCCATCTAATCTACTTGCTTTTCCTGAACTCCTGTGAAATGTCTTTCTGCTCCGATGCCTCAATTCCATCTGTTACCCATTTAAAAAAGAAAGTGTAGTAGATTTTAAGGTCAGAATGTTACAGACAGGCTGGAATAATGCAGGGAGACTGAGAGGTCAAGCAAGGCCTTTTCACCAGGAGTTGACCCCTCTATAAGACTGTTTAGAACACCAGATGTTTCTCATCAGAAAGTGCAGCGTCATGATTCCAGGAGGTGTATTGTGCAAAGGATCCCAGGGCCGGAGGAGGAAAGACTGACCATTTAAGGCAGAGTTATAAAACTCATCCTGTTTTTGCCACGTTAACTTGGTGTGTGTGTGAACACGGGGAAAAGATCTGGGTTATAAAAAAGGCCAGCGCCCTGAGACGGGGCTCTCTCTGAAAACGCTGTCTCAATCTGTGCTGCGCTTGTAAATAAATTACCTATAATCGATGCTCATAAGAACATGGTCTCTAGGACTCTTGTTTTTGAACCCGACATTTTTGTCAACATTTGGCGCCCAAAGTCATCACTCCCTGTAAATTTGTTTTGATTGTTTGTTATTGTCTCATCTGTACCTAAAGCACCTTATAGAGAGGCGCTATAGAAATCAACTTCTTCTTCAGGTACCCTGCAGGTCTTCACTCAGACCACGCTGATGGAAACGACTTCCAAAAGTCTGACGTGACACTGCAGTGCCTCTCACCTTCTTTAAAGTTGATTAAGATTCATCATATCGTTCATCTGATCTTAAATAGACGTCTTGTGTCTAAAGATGGTGTGACTCACCTGGAATGATGCTTGATGGCTGCCATGGATTTGGAATAACATCCAATTCTGCATGACCCGTTTACATTTGAGTGTCACTAATTCTATTCTATTTCTCCCATCATCGCTCTGCTCTACACCTCAGTTATCACACCTCCAATCCCACTTCAGTTAGGATAGTGAAGACTTCCTGTCTTAAACCTCTTCAGTCACTAATCCTTTAATCTTTTAAGTTTCTCCAGACCTTCTGTAATAGGAATACCAGTAATAACTCCATGAGAACCTTTATTTTATCAGATATTTTTCCTACACACACACCACTTTGTTCACTTTATTTTTCTGCTCTTACATTTTAACATCATATTTCTGTCTTGCTGATTTTTAGCAGACCTAGTGTTTTTAGTTCTCTGGATACAGCTATAGGGTTTTAACTCCTTTGATCACCTTCCTTCCTGAATATAAGGAAGACCTTAAATTCTTCTTTTCCCATCTTCCTTCTAACCACCCTGTGTCCTTCATCTGAGCTCTAAGCTCCTCTGACTGCCGAGCTGCTTACCATGGTCATCTTTCTTCTCCTTCTTCTTACCAGAGTCCAGTCATCAAAGGCCATCAGCATCGCCCTCTGCCTGCGTTGTCCTGATCCAGTCACACTCCAGTTGTTACCAATCACCAAATCCCAAATTGTACTTCTTCAATCCACAAATCACTTCTCTTGGTCATGACCCCTTCAGAGGCTGTAGCTTCGTCAGAGCACAGCATTCTGGTCTGAAGCTGGTATTTAAGCAGCAGAGGGCTGAAGCAGATGATTGGATACAGGCTGATTAGAGGAAAATCCTCAGTCTAAACTCACCTGTAGAGGGAGACGAGGACACAGAGAGAGGACAGTGAACACAAACAGAAACCTGTCAAAACGTTTGACTCAGATACCTTAGATCTGCCTTTTCTTTCTAGTTCATCACATTCATACACTACAGGACCCTGGGTCCTTTATTATATCTGAACAGTGTTTTTGGAGGGGCTGACTTGACCTCAGTCACAGTTCACACATGAAAATAAACAATTTATCATCACACACACACACACACACTCTATCAGGCCATGTTTAAGCTGTATCCAGACCTCTACCAGCTGTGAGGGAGACTTTTTGAAGTAATATTAAATGAATACAAGATGAGAGTTTTCATTTCTTTATTTGTGCCTGATGAATTGTGGGAGTCAGAAAGGAGGAGCTTCTGTAAGAATGTGGCCCATCAGGTTTGAACTGTGACCCAACTTGTTAAACACGTCCCACTGAGCCAAGTCTGCTCTAAAGATCACAAGAGACCTGAATTCATCCTCCGCCCAGCATTTCTTGCCCCTGGTTGTCTTAGTTTCTGGATCTGAGCCTGTCAGACTCCTGGCAGCCTTTCTGGACTGAGTTAGGACACCTGGAGCACCATGGCTGTCAACCTGAGTAAGAATGGCCCTGCTCTGATGGCCGCCTATGAAGAGGTGGTGAATAGCAAGTCAGACACAAACTGGTGAGTTAGTTTGGAGGAAGAGGAAGACAGACGTGACCTCCATGTTGGGTGTAGTTTGTCAGCGTTGTGTGTGTGTGTGTTTTCAGGGCTCTGTTTACCTATGAAGGCAACAGTGACGACATTCGTCTGGCAGATAAAGGAGGTGAGACCTGGACTAGATCAAGCCAGTAGATCAGGTTTAATGCAGAATCATTACTTTATTACCTCTACATGGAACTCGTATTTAAAACAACCAACCACCAGCCTCAATCAGTAAACTGTGATAAGGTATGGAAACATGATGACTGTTCCTTTAGATTTATTACACTTTTAATGCTTTATATCATCAACTTTATTTAGTTTCTTTCACTTCATTCATCCATTGCAGCATTCTAAGAATAGTTGTTCAATGTACTTCTTAGCCAACAGGCTACAATACATCTCAAGATGGATTAAGCAGGACCCACTAGATGAGTCCTGGTTAGATGTAGAACAGACAATATGCAACAATATAGAGATTTCAGATCTACCATTTATTAGCTCAAACATTAAACGAAATGCTTGCTTTAAAAGCCCTAACATCAGCTCTTCACTGACAGCATGGTGGGAGTATCTGAAAATGACTGAGTCTTCACTGATTCCATGCAGGCGTACACCCATCTGGAACAATCCTGACATCCTACAAAACAACAATATGATCAACTTCTCAGACTGGAGGAGTAAAGGAATCATATACCTGGAACATGTCTTTGAGGGAACTGACTTCATCCCATTTAACAGGATAGTCTCACAATATGGGGTTGACAGGAATAGATTTTTAGAATATCAACAAATTAAATCTATAATAAAACATAAATTTAAGTTTAATAGAACAGAGCTACAAACACCATCAAGGGTATTAGATTTCCTTAATCTCAAATCTCTGAAGTTACTATCTAAAATATATAGGTTACTGTCTAAAGTAGATGATTCGATATCTCTTCCTATAGCTAAGTGGGAGGCGGACCTATCAGTCAGTTATGACCAAAACTTCTGGTCTCAGACATGTTTAAAATCTTTTAGAATGACTAGAAACCCCAGTTTACAATTAATCCAATATAAAATCTTACATAGAGTTCACTATACAGGTCATCGGATGTTCAGGTTGGGTTATGCACCATCTGAAATTTGCACAAGCTGCACAGACAACACTCCTGACACCTATATTCATGCACTTTGGTTTTGTCCACCTGTGCAGAGATTTTGGTCCCGGATATGTGAAGATCTGTCAAAGTGTCTGAAATGTATTATTCCAGCTTCCCCTCCAGTTTGCTTACTGGGAGATTTAGATGATGTCATCACAGAGATTAATTCAGTTCACATGGTTCTAACGGCCCTATGCATCGCTAAGAAAACGATCCTCATAAACTGGAAAAACAAAAATAATCTTAGTTTGAACCAGTATAGGAATCTGTTGTTGGACTATATTAACCTTGAGACGACCTCTGCCTCCGCTCCAAAAAAATCTCTCTGGGCAACTTTGATCAGTTCCATCACATAGTAAGGATGGG
>SSNR01000277.1:54377-69128 GCA_006937965.1 Callopanchax toddi | reverse complement strand
TCTATGTCTTATGTAAGTTTGTAGTTACTATGTGCGTGATTGAGGGAGGTATAGTTACCCTGCTGGGGTGGGGGTGGGGGGCTCCGTGGCGCTGTGTGGGGCTCCTGCCGTGGACCTGGATGGGTGGGCTGGCAATCTCCCTGCCCTGGGTGGTTTTTGGGGAACGGGGGTGCTTACTGGGGCCAGCGGGGGAGCTGGCCCCCTGGGAGGGCTTGTCCCCCCAGTCTTGCCTCCCCATCCCCGGATTTTTCCCTCCCTCTGCTCCGTCACGTCACCACACACACAGGGCTTTGAGTCACGGGTACGTCATGGGTGTGAACACCATCTCTGCAGTCCTGTGGCCCAATTTTATTGCACAATTTAAACACTTCCACCCCAGCCATTCTTACATTATGCATCTAGGGTCTTTGGAGAAATTACACCCAGTAATACCCGGGGGGAGGGAGGTCTAGCCGGCTAACCTCTCCTCCGGTGTCATTGCCCATCTCCACGCATTTAGACACTTAGGATCCAGGGCGGGGGATGGCGGGCCGCCCCCCACTCTTTTTAAAAGCATCTTACTACAACACGCATCAACACCACATTGGAGCAGGTGGGGGGAGACTTGGGGTCTTCACACACCCCTGTTCTCTGCTCGCTGCCTGGGGCCTGGAGTGGAGCGGGCCGTCTGGTCGGGGTCTGCGGTGGGGGGCTGCTCGGCTGCGGCGGGGTGCGCGGTGGTCTGCTTATCCCCACTTCAGTAAGGGAGGGACCATCTTCTGGATTTCAGGGCCGGCTTCACCCTTAGGGCGCTGGTCCCTGGTCCTGAACATAGAGTGTGCATGGGGAGCGAGAGTGGGTGTATAGTGTCTATTGTGTGTCTTGGTATGTTTGCAGGAATGTGTGTGTGCACGTATGAGGGAGGGAGAGTGATTGTGTCTGTGTGTGACTGTTTTTCTGTCAGGTTTCGTCCCCCCCCTCTCTGTGACATGCTAGGCCCTCCTCAGCAGAGACTATCCTCCCTGGCGGCGCCTCGGCATTGGTGGTGCCTTTCTCCAGTGGCGTGCTGGGGTGTCTCGGGGTCTGGGTCTGGGGGCATCTGCCTGCTCTTCTTCCTGTGGCGGCCTGGTGGGATCTGGGCCCCCGGGGGTGGTCGGGTCTCTGCTGGGGCTGGTTCGTTCCTGGGTCTCGGGTCTCTGGTTCCGGCTAGATCTACCCTGGATGGCCGGCTGCAGGCGGTGCCTGTGAGCTCCTAGCCGCGACCCCCCAGGGGCTCTAGCACGGCGACTGCCGGGGTGCCCACGTGGGGTGAGCCTCTGCGCCCTCTGGGGGAGAGTTTAGCGACTGTCCTGATGGCGGTCTCCCTGGGGTGTCCGTGCCCTGGGTGGCCTCTGGACGTCTGGGGCCTGGACCTCCTCCGCGTCCTCCATGGGCCTTGGGGACGGGTCTGTGGCTCCTCGAACTTATTATTGAATGTTTCAATAGAGAAACCTTACATAAACAAGCGCGCATGTATACACACAGGTGATCACAAGGTGCTCACATAAAGACGGACTCAGGTGTTTTCAGACACATTAACTGGGGCTGTGGTTGGCACTGAACTCTCTTGAACTGGTGTATACGTATACATTTGAAGAATATCACAACTGTTGTGTATTCATATGCTGTTTGTTGCTGTTGTACCTTTTCTCCCTGTTTTGTTTGTTTGTGCTTTATTTGCAGGTCTAGAAGTGGATTCTTCACGTCTCTTGTTCTCTTCTTTTTCTGTTTACTTTCTCCCCCATCCCTCTTTCTGTACCCTTCCCTTCACTTTCAGGCTCCGTGTCCAATCAACCATAAAAACATTCTAATAAAGATTTTGGGGGTTATATTTAAACAAAAATCAGGAGGAGTTTTATAGCAGTGGCTGTAACCTCTCACCTGAAACAGCAACACTGTTGGGCTTGTTTTTGGCACTCAGACATTATTCTGTTTGCTCCACAGCCGGACAGGACACGGGGTTAAAAAAAAAAAAAAAAAAAAAAAAGAATAGTTGTTCAATGGGCACACCAGGAGCTACAGAAACACAAGAAGTCAGCAGTATGTCATCTGATGCTATAGAGAACACTCACTGCTCACTTTATTATGTACACACCATGCTGGTTCCCTGTTGGAACCCCTTGTTCCTTCAGAACTGCTTGAATTCTTCATGTCATGGATTCATCAAGGTGTTCCTCAGAGATCCATGTTGACATGACATCATCACATGGTTCCATCCATGATGTGAATCAACTGTTCCAACACATCCCAATGGTTCTGGACTGGATGGAGATCTGGTGACTGAGGTCACTGGGTGAGTCCAGTGAACTCATCATCATGTTGTAGAAACCAGTCAGAGACGATCTGAGCTCTAAGACACAGAGAATCATCCTGCTGGAAGTAGCATCAGGAGATGGTCCACTGTGGTCATAAAGAGATAATAATTTGCCCTTTATTCATCACTGTAGGGAAAGTGTTTCTCTACTTTTGACCCATCCTTATGTTTGCTGTTTGGAGGGCACTGGGGGGACAGTTTGAAGTTCAGTAACTTACCCAGGGATGATTCAACACGTGGCCTGGGCCAGGGTTTGGACCCTGGTGGGTGGCCTCACATCCCCTGATCCACAGCCACCCCCTGGATGTACATGGAGATTAATCAGTCTGATATCAGTGCAATGAATAGACAAATGTTCAGTTTCTAAATGTCAATTTGTGTGTGTGTGTGTGTGTGTGTGCGTGTGTGTGTGTGTAGATGGTGGATTAGAGGAGATGGTGGAGGAGCTGAGCAGTGGGAAGGTGATGTATGCCTTCTGCCGAGTCCAAGACCCCAACTCTGGTCTGCCAAAATATGTCCTCGTTAACTGGGTGAGACACACACACACACACACACACACACACACACACACACACACACTGGGAATCAGCTTTTGAACATACACTTGTAGAGCATGTTCTTCATCTCTGAAGCTTCCCCACATGTACATGAAAAAACTGTAAAAACTGTGGATTTTTTAAAGAAAATCCAGTTTTGATCATGAAGATTGAGCGTTTCTAACTTTAGGAGGAATGTAGACTGACCAGTATACTCAGCTTTTCTGTTGACTCAGCTTTTCTCCACCAAAACTGACCAGATCAATGCCCTCATTACTGCAGCCCCACTGTCAGAAATAAAGGACAAGAATTGTACCTTTTTTTGTCACTGGGGTGGTACCCTCAAAAGTACATTTAACTGGGGGTTATACGTATCCCAAGGGGAACAAATATGTACCATTTAGGGTACATATTTATACTCCTTAGGGTACATATGTGTCCCTTAAGGGGTACAAATTTGTACCCTAAGGTACAGGTGTGAGTAGTAAAAGGTACAAACTACAAGGGTAAAAATTTGTACCCCCCAGTTAAGGTTCAAAATGGTACCCTCAAAAGGTACAATTTTGTACCTTAACTGGGGGTACAAATTTTTAGTTTGTACCTTTTACTAGTCAAACATGTACCTTAGGGTACAAATTTGTTCCCCTAAGGGTATAAATATGTGTCCTAAAGGGTACATATTTGTACCCCTTAGGATACAACCCTGCAGTTAAAGGTACAAAACTGTACTTTTGAGGGTACCACCCCAGTGACAAAAAAGGTACAATTCTTGTCCTTTATTTCTGACAGTGCCTGATCCACCTTTCCATCCCTCTCTCCATCCTTCTGTCACTCATGAAAAAACACTAAGATGTTTGAACTGCTCCACGTCAGGTTCAGACTGACCCTAACCTTTAGGGAGCATTCCATACTTTTCTCTTTGGTATCCATGGCTTCAGATGAACGGAGCTACTGGAGATGTACCTGATGCTCTGTGATGTTCATAACTGATCTTCAGTAAGAGAAGCCTTCTGGGATGTGTTTTGATGTCACTGTGTGTCTACGTGTGTATTTTCTAGTGCAGTGTATATAAAGGTGTCTGTGACTGTAGACAGGTGAAGGTGTGAAAGACTCTCGTAAAGGAGTGTGTGCCAATCATTTGAGCTCCATAGCAGCCTTTCTGAAGGTGAGTCAGTCTGATTCTTTATGTTCTGTAATGTGTTACCGCTAACAGATATGTGTCACTGTTAGACCTCTGCTTTCAAACTTCAAACCAATACGTCCTGCTGAGTCTTTAAACCTAGACTCTTCCTGTATGTTTGACCACAGGGAGCCCATGTGACCATAAACGCCCGTGCAGAGGACGATGTGGAGCCTGAGACCATCTTGGCCAAAGTGGCTAAAGCTTCTGGAGCTAACTTTAATTTTCACAAAGAAACCCAGCATTACAAAGAACCATCCAAAGGACCTGTGGTGAGAAGACACAACGATTAAACTACATTAAATACAAGTAAAACCCAGAATGGCCAGTTACAGACAGCTTCACCCAATCAGGAAAATACAAGCAAATAGTAAACATTCATCTAAATAAACTGTAAACAGACCCAAAGCATCACTAAACTCAACAAAGTGGACAAATAATGTAATGGTACAGGAAATGGACCTGATCAGCACTCCAGACAAACAAGCTAAGGTTTTTATTATATAGTGAGATGTTTGTCTCTTGTTTCTGGGTCTGGCCAGGTTTAGCGCACAGGAGAGTCAGAAAACAAAAATCCTCCAGATTAATAATCCAGGTTCTGGTCTCAGGGTGAGGATGAGGATGAGGCAGGCTGGGGTCGTAACTCTGAGAAAATCTGAAACCATGAAACCGATTTCTGTGAATGTTCTGAGGAATGGAGCTGTTTTCATGATGTGCAGTGATTAGCTGGAGCCCAGTGATTACAGGTACCTCTAAAAAGAATTAGAACATTATGGGAAATATTTATCACTCATTTCAGAAAGTGAAACTCCTATAGATTCATTAAACACAGAGCCTGGTATTTATGTGTCAAACATCCAGTTTTATTGATCTGATGTAATATTCTAATATTCTGGGTTTAGGTTTTCATTATCTGTAAACCATCAAAATAAGAAGAAATAAAGTCTTGAAATAGTTCACTCTATATGTAAAGAATCTATATTATACATCAGCTTCTGAAATCTTGACCTTTTTCATGATATTTTTATTTTTTCTGTAATGAAGCAGAGACTGAAGACAAGGAGAAACATGACTAATTCATGACAAATGAACAAAATTACCTAGAAAGTATAAGAACGACTATTCTGTCTCCAGAGCACACTGATGCAGCTCATGCTCTCACATAACTTCACACCTCATGTACTGAAGAACTACACTAACTGTGATCACAGGGGTCAGTGTATCAGAAAACCAACGCAGTGGAGGAGATCCAGCAGATCAACAAGGACGACTTCTGGGACAAGACTCAGGTTTGTCCTCACACAGAGAACACCAGAGGACATGGCTCGTGTCGTAAACCTGACCAATCTGTTCTCAGAGGGATGAAGAAGTGCGACGACAAGAGGAGAACAGGAAAGCCGAGCAGGAGAGGCAGAAGCTGGAGAGAGAGAGGAAGGAGATGGAGAAGAAACAGGCTGAGGAGAGGGAGAGGAGGACAAAGGAGAGAGCTCAGCAGATGATGGAGGAGAAGTAAATCAAACAAGAAATATATACAAATCAAAGGTAAGGACTCATCTAATGTCTGATTCTATTTAGCAGGATGCTTCAGAAACAAAGGGAGGAAGAGGAACGAGAGAGGAAGCAGCAGCAGATGGTGAGATGAACAGGAACAGTCTCTGAGTCTTAAGGACAGTTCCACCTCGTTTCAGCCTTTTGTACTTTATAGAACTGAGTTCATGGGTCTGTTTCAGCTGAGTAATCCCTCAAGTGATGTCATGAAGGTGTAATTTGACCATAGACATGTTTAAAGATACCAAGTTTCTTCTGTTGTTGAAATGTGAAGCTGCAGGGTCCTGTTTACATGCAGTTTACATCCTGTCTAAAAACAGGAGAATAAACAGAAAGGCTGGATGGGCTGGAGCCATCATCTGCTGGTGTGAACATCTTTCTAAACAAGGACAAATTCAGCTTGGAAAAAACTCCATTTGAACAGGAAGAAACCTCCAACAGGACCAGGATCAGAATGGACAGAATCTCCTGGGCCTACAGAGGACAGGAAAGAGACAAACGCAGAAGGACTGGATGAGTCATCATTTCTAAACAGAATACAGTTAGAGGCAGCATACAGGAACTATAAACATGGAGAGTAGAGAGCGTAAAGCCAGCAGAGAGAGATGTGGTCAGTGTGTCCTCCATTCTGAGTCTAGAGCAGCAGAACTAAAGGACTGAGTCAGTTCTTGGTGTGGAGGATAAATATGTCCTTTTAAAAACTTTCATTTGTGTCTCATTTACCTTCTTATTGTGCATTAAATGACAGCTATGTTTAAGAGACCTACAGAGCAGGTCATTGTTGAAATCCTCCCTCAACCTCCCCACAGTATGCTGACTCATCATGTCCTGGGTGAGTCCAGTGATCGTGATGTCATCTGTAAACTTTAGGAGTTGGACAGCCTGTATGATAATGAGCTCCTCTTAGTGTGAAGAAACACTATGCATATTGTCAGTCATGTAGTCAGGTTTTATGTTTTTTTTACAAAAATATAATAAAAGATGTTTTACTGTTTCAGAACCAGCAGCAAAATACAAGCAAAATGAAGGGAATCAACTCCGCTACATCTGTGCAAAAAGCTAATGTGAGTATATCTGACTAATAGAACATTTAAATAAAATTCTTCTTCTACTGATAGTACTGGTTCTGCTCTGCAACTTCAAACATTAGTGACTTTATTTTGAGCACATTTAGAGAGAATAAAGGTCCAGTTGGAAGCTTGGATCTCTAGATCCTTCAGCATTAATTCAGACACTTTTTAAGTTCTCCTGTTGGTTTAAAGTAAAGTAAAGTAAAGTTTATTTATATAGCACCTTTCACAGAAAAAATCACAAAGTGCTTCACAGAAAACAGAATCAAACATGATAAAACAAATAAAATTAATAAAACAAACAAAATATCATTACAAATCAAAATCATTAAACAACAACAAGAGAACATAAAAGAGTTATTTAAAAGCAGTTTTGAATAATTGGGTCTTCAACTGCTTTTTAAAGGAGTCCAGACTGTCTATACAGCGTAAAACTAAAGGAAGTAGGAAGATACATTTACCCACAATTAGAGAAAACAAACATATTGACACGTGCTGTAAAACGTTGCTCCTTAATAATGGATTTCTAGTGTTTGTTGACTCATCATGAGATGGTTTGAAGCTCTGTCACTGTCCATTGATTGCCCTCTCTACTGCAGCGGTTGCCTCCTTCAGATTCACAGCTGTTTCCTGTTTTGGTCAAAGAAACATTAAATAATCAGAGGTCGTTGGGTCTAAACAAGTCTTTTTGTTCTACATTTTCCAGGTGATAGTCAGTTCCAAAATGTTATTAATAAAAATCCTTCTAGATTTTTTGTGATGGCAGAAAAGCTTCTCATATAAACCTGCCACTTAGCTTTTATTCCTACTTTCCTGTAATATGCCTTTAATCTCTGCCTTTCACACACCCAGGAGGCCAAGTCACTGATCTCACAGAGGACTTTTAATCCCAGAGACATCTTCAAACAGAAGGAGCAGAGCTTTGAGAGATCTCCTGCTGCACCCAGACCTGGTAAACCTCACAATAAACATGAAGTCAACAGCATCTGAAGGAGTGGACGGCTCATGTTCACGCTTTCATCCTCAGGAAAGCTGCAGAATCAGTTTCTGTCTCAGAAATCCTTTGAGAGAGAAGAACCAGCGGGTCCTCAGAGTCCAGCAGCTCCGTTCCTGACCCCGTCCCTCATCAAGGCTCCTGTCTTACCTGTCTTACCTACTGTAGCTGTCTCACCTCCAACCCCAGACACTATGGCTCCACCTGTCCAGCCTGCAGGTCAGATACGCTGATAGTAAACAATACGAGCTGCTGTTCACCTGGGCTATTCAGGGCTTTTGTGTACAAAGACCTGAACTGATTTCTATATTAAAAGATGATGTAACCTAGAAATGTATGGTATGAAAGGTATGAAAAATCACGTCACAAGTCACGCCCACTAAACATAAACAAACAGTGTGTGCGTGTTGGTTATTCAGCAAACTTTGACAATGTATTGCTAAAAGCGCTTTTATTTCGTGCACGCTTTACGTTACTGGGCTTTGGGTCTCCACCATTTTCTCTTGTAAAGCATCCTATCACTCTGCCCACCGCCCGTCACGTTACGGGTTCTCGAGACTGGACCAGTAAAGCTTAGGGGACAGTTCGGTTCTCGTTTTAGGGCACCAGTTTTTTCCTGTGGAAAAGCACAGAACCGGTTCCAAAATTGGGACCTGGCACAGGAACCAGGGCCTATTCGATTCAATTCTTTTGTACATTAAAATAATTCAAATGTTTCAGTTAACGTGACAATTATGTGTACTTTTAAAGCTATGTGTGTGGAGCTGATTGTTCTAATTACATTAGACCCTCTGTCTCTCGCTGTAACTGGGAATCTGGTGTGCCTACTGGCACATGGATAATTTTATCCCAGCTGGCATTGCTCTGCTCAGGGTCGACTGGTGCTCCACATGCCAGGAACCCCAGCAGCTGTGTGAGCAGGACATGGTTTCACATCCAGACCTGCTGCAGCTCTGAAGCACAGTTCTAACAGGATTGTACTTGTAAACCTTAAAGTCACTGCTGAGCATTCTGCACATGCTTTAACATCCACCCTTCAGCTGCATGGATGTATTAAGTGCTGATGGTGTATCTGGTAGTAACCATTTTACATCATTAACAGTTTCCCAGCATGCCCTCAGTGTCACCACTGGAGTGATCTCCGTATAAACATCTGTACACCAGCCATGCATGTCTTCATCACTGATACGTTTTGATATTTAATGAGCAGATCTACCTTTTTATACATGAAGCTCTTGGGATTTAGTGTCAGTCTTTTGGTAAAACATATATATAATTAAATCAGAAGAAACCATCAGCAGCATCCTTTCATGATGTCACTGCTGCAGCTTTAACCCTCGTGCTGTCATACGGGTCAAATTGACCACAAATGACTAGAAAACTTCATAGGCCCCAAAATAAGGACAGTGCAATGGTTAAAGCTGCTAATAATCTGATAGCAGCTTGTAAACTCATTGGATGTTTAGATTATCAACACAAATCAAAGATGTATTAGAGCACAGAATGTTTAAATGTAACTACAGTATGTAAACCAAACCACCAGGGGAATGGAAGAAGTGAAGGAAGAGGTTGGCTCATATTCCAACACTGAAAAGAAAGTTCAAAAATCGCTGAGATAAATCTTCAAATCAGTCAAATAATCAACATGAACAAGAATTAATATGAACATATAATAAATTTCTTTTCTTCTCACATTCATGAAAACAGTCACTGGTCACATGGCAGAGGGGGAATGGTCAGATGAGTTTGATGATGATGCAGATGAAGCTACTCCAGGTAATATCAATCAAATATTCTTATTTTACAGCCAAAACACACCAAGAAAGTCTCTAAATTACACAACTGAAGTATGTTCACTGCATAATACTACTCTAGAATACTTTTACACTAAACTAAAGTGTGGCAAAAATTCCAAACAAGTGAGTTCAGTTTCAGGTTGGTTTCTGTGAATTTTAGGCAGGAAATCAGAAACCCAGAGTTGAGCATTAATTTACACCACTAGAGACTCAACCTCCACATTATTTGTTTTCTCTGACACAGAATTTTAAATCTAGCTCCTGCTTTTAAAAAGTGTTCATCTGTTAAGAGGATGCTGAGAAGAGGAGAGAGGACACATCTGGACCAGATTTAGAGACTTTAACTGAATCCTCACCTCTAACAGCCTGGATGTAAGCTAGACCATTTTAAGGGATTTTATTTGTAAAATCACTTTTTTAGATAAAAGATGCAACAGACATGTTTTATTTTATCACTTTCTTTCTATCATGGAACAAAGAAATGTGAACAACAAACAAACAACCACTCATACAAAAAAGTTTAAACACTAAAGGGAATGGGGAATTTGTGGCCACTTACATATATACCTCAGTACAACGTAGTGGAATTTGTTCTCTGCATTTGACCCATCCCTGAGGGAGCAGAGGGCAGTCATTGGCACCCGGGTGGCAGTTGGAGGTTCAGTATCATGCCTAAGGATCCTTCAGACATGGCTGGGCCGGGGTTTGAACCCACGCTCTCCCACAGGGGAGGCAATCTCTCTTGCCGCTGAGCCAAGTCGCCTAAAAACTTAGAGATGCCACAAAGTAGGTGACAATGCCTTAACCGTATGTGTGCAGGCCACAAGGGTCAATTCCATCCTTGTCAAGGGGAGTGCTAACCTTCTCCCCTCTCATACAACACTACATCAGAGAGTCAACATGTCAGCTGAAGGTGGAGCTCAGAGTGAGAATTACAAAACAAACACATTCAAAAGCGTGCTTGTCGTGCACGTAGAGGGAAGACGGTGTTGTATTTCCACCACCCTGGTGGAGCATGTTGTATTTTTGGAGCCAGAGTCTGCAGAGTGGCCTGATGCTAAAGTCCTGCCTTCTCACCTCTACACAGCCATTATATTTATTAGCATTAAACAGCTAATTATAGCTAAACAAATTGTAATATTCTGAGCATGCAGTGATCTATGTGAAACAACATAAATCAACACATGTCTTTTTATTTTCGTCTCATTTTATTTACATAGAGGTAGTGGAGTTTAACGCCTATACTGCAGCCAGCCACTAGGAGGCACTTTAACCTCCGTGTTATGTTCCAGTGTAGCTCACTAACGAGCCCAGTAGTTAACGTGGCAGGACTATATTTATATATTTCCTGCAGTACCTTTCCTAACCACTAGGCACCACAACAGAGAAAATAGTACAGCTGTAGGAGTGGCAGCAAAAGAAGAGTGTGGAGGATGTACACTAATGTCACATTTTCACTCATAGCTGGGATTAAAAGGAGAATTCAAAGCAACACTGTTTAGATCCACCCAACCCCAGTCAGCATTTCCACTAAGCATCATAATAATTAAAACAATATTATAAGCATCATCACCCTGTCTTTATACCAGCAATGGAAGGAAATGATTGAAAACATGAGTCAGTTTTTAAGACTAGGGCTGTGTTTGAACTATTAACTTGTTCCCTCACTCACCTCATGGTGTTCACTATATAGTCCACTATGTGGGGAGTGTCTCGCTTTTCCAGCACCACCTGAAAGCAGTGAGCGTCATAAATGTGCACCAGATACCGAGCAGCGTGTGGCATAAACAAAGGCAGGAATGGCATCAAGTCCAGCTGCTGATGAACCTGTTTCTGGTGTTTCAGCGGAAACAAAATGTTTCCTCTCGTTTCAGAGCTGAATTAAAACCAGTTAAAGACCCGTAGCTGGTTTTACTGGTTTTTGATCCATTATTATGTCTGGTTGGACCAACACACCTGTACCGCACCTCCTGACTTTATAACTTCTGAATCCTGATTGCAATGCATTCTGGTCTATTTCTACCGAGGTAGTTTACAGCATCTCATCATACCACATGACACGTGTCTAGGGCCCTTTGTAGTGGATGAAACATTGCAGTGAAAATTTGGAACACCACTAAAAAAAATGGCTGACTCACTAGTGTCCTATGTAGTGAAGAAGTGGACATTTCGAGCCTAAGTGTGCACTATAGTTCCTGCCTGTAGCAGTGCCTTAAACCTAGGCCCTCTGACACGTCAGTAAACAGAGAGCTTTAATAGTTTGTTCCTGAACCACATTGTGTTACATAAAGAACATAAGAACTGGACCTAACAAACATGGATCCAAACCTCCTGACCTCCAGCTACTGAGGGGAAGGTGGACTCATGACAACCGTGGGTCTGAATGCTGATGAGCATTGAGCAGTTTTCCACTGAGTGTTTTACCTCTTCATTTCTGTTCAGTTTTCTAACTGCAGCTCTTGTCTGTGTTCAGTGTACAGTAGGACATCATTTACTGATGTGTGAACCTGCTTCTCCCTCTGATCTCCTGAAACACAAAGAAAACACTGACTTTTTATTTATTTTTCACTGTTCACCCACAGTTCGGGCTGATCTGTATGAAGTGCCAGATCCAGTTGGGACCAGTGAGAATCTGTATGAAAACATCTATGAAAACATTAATGAAGACAGACTGGAGGTGAGTCCCCTGTCCCCATCGGACCTAGACACAAAGGATTTACCTCATTCAGTTCATCAGATTAAAACATTTCATAAAGTTATACATCTGAAAAAAATCACTTCTTAGAAAGGTTTCAGTACTTTTACCATCCTTGTTTCATCATCACTCACGTTGTAATTGTTGTGTTTATATTGACTTCCGTATGTCTGGTTATTAAATCTTTCCTTCACAATAAATGAAACATTTTTGGCTCCAGACTGAAGACCATCATGTGAGGAACAGTAGGCAGGGGACCTGCGCCAAAGCTATCTACGATTACCAGGCTGGTGTGTACACACACACACACACACACACACACACACACATGCATGCATGCACACACACACACACACATGCATGCACGCATGCATGCATGCACGCACACACACACACACGCACGCACGCACTTTCTATCAGAGCAGTAGAATATCTATCTGCTGCTGTTGTTTTTATTTAAGTTGTTTGGTTTTATTTCAAACACTAAGTTAAAGTTATTCTTTAATATATATTTTCTGAGCTTATGTTGAACAAAATGTGCTCAATAACAAACTCCATACCAAAACTGTGTTCAAATGTTAAACCAGAATTTTTAACCCCTTGAAGTTCTGATGTATTTGTAGTTTTAGAAAAAAAAACTGAGAAATGACTGAACTTGAAGAAGGTTGTGACCTTAAAAGGTCATCTGGGTAATTCAAAAGCAGCATTCTATCTGTTATTTATCTAAAGGAAAGACCAGGCCCACTAGTGATGTTGCTCAATGCAACTGGAGTCTCTAGAAATGGGAAGTAGTCCTCTGACTGAGGCAATACTAATAGCTAGTCAGATTGGGAGAGACACTACTGCAGACTATTGACATACTAGTTGCTAATTTTATATTTAAAACAACTCTTGTTAGAAAAACAAGTCTCGATGCATTAGAATAACTGTATACTCTACAGTTAGAACACTATATTACCTGTTAGAACTAGAGGTGGGCATAGATACATTTTTTAAATCTAGATTAATCTCACCCAAACCTTGAAATTAATCTAGATTAAAATGGCTCATTTGAATTCTGCCAAAGGGTTCATAATTCCAGTATGTGTGTGTGAGCATGAGGCTGAAGAATCGTGATACTTCAAGTCTAGAGTTTAAGGTTAGTAACAGCTGATCCACTGTTTGGATCAGCTGTTACTAACCTAACAAGAAATACTAAACCTGTCAGAACTTCCCTCAGAAACCCAGACCTGGGTCACAAACCAGAACCACCAGATGAGCTCTGAGCTCATTTTAACAACCTCTGATGGTTGATCAAGTTATCAGGATGAAACATTTTAACACTAAAACACACTGATCTGTCATCAGAGGTCTGTTTCCTTTAACTTTACAGCTGTTTTCTAAGGCTCACTCTGTTTTAATAGTTTTACTGTAGAAACCTTCTCATCTCCTGACACTAAAGGATTAGATTTAGTTTACAGGTGATCTGATTAAAGCATCAGCTCTCTTTTTTTCCACATCAAATAACTTCAAAATGATTTTTTTTTTCACCTGTCAAAAAGTGATTGTAGCATCCAGTTTATCTGTAATGGATAAGCTGTCAGTTATGCTGAGAAATACATGTTTGAGCAGCGCGCGCTGCCACACTGAGACTGTCGGCCCAAATACCACGTCGGTTCATCAAAACGCCTGGAACCCAGATAGCCAGTCCCTACCTGTTGATGAGGAGCGTGGTCGGAGTTCTGCGTGAACTCAAGCAGCTGCCGTGGGTTCTGAACCTCGTACAGTCCAGTTCAGGAGGAGGGAGCATATGCCGAGGTTGGCGCCGGCTTAGCTCAGTCCGCTCTCTCGCATGTGCCTCCCGGTCCAGGTGAGGGTCCTGACAGGGAGCGAGACTGGGTATAGATACAGGATTCCCAACCTCCCTCCCTCCCTCGGACCTGAGGGTCCTGTGTCCAGGTACAGGATCCACGTGAAGTAGCTGCGTCACCTGGACCAGTGAAGGAGGCGCGGGCCCGGACTCCGGAAAGAACCGGATCAGGATCAGGATTGGAGTCCGCCATTTGGTGATAGCTGGTACAGACCCAGGAACCCAATTTAGATTAACGGAGTTTTTCTTTTTTTTTTTGTCACGCGATAAAGAGTCTGGCAATATTAACGCCATTAACGTCGTTAACGGCCCACTAATAGTTATAACACTATATTACCTGTTAGCTAACCTCTACAGTTAGAACACTATATTACCTGTTAGCTAACCTCTACAGTTAGAACACTATATTACCTGTTAGTTAACCTCTACAGTTAGAACACTATATTACCTGTTAGCTAACCTCTACAGTTAGAACACTATATTACCTGTTAGCTAACCTCTACAGTTAGAACACTATATTACCTGTTAGTTAACCTCTACAGTTAGAACACTATATTACCTGTTAGCTAACCTCTACAGTTAGAACACTATATTACCTGTTAGCTAACCTCTACAGTTAGAACACTATATTACCTGTTAGTTAACCTCTACAGTTAGAACACTATATTACCTGTTAGCTAACCTCTACAGTTAGAACACTATATTACCTGTTAGCTAACCTCTACAGTTAGAACACTATATTACCTGTTAG
>SSNR01000277.1:27499-47409 GCA_006937965.1 Callopanchax toddi | reverse complement strand
ACTTGTACCGGAACTGAGTATTAGTTTTGAGACGAGTTATCTTAAATTTAACCAATCAGAAGATATTAAGTGTACTAATCAGAACTGAGTTAGTGGAGTTGTGAATGGTTCTGATTGGACAAGGGAACCGTGAGGGAGTTACCAACTCACATGACTTCCGCCCATTAAGACTCACATTATAATGGTAGAAATGCATGACATAGCAGAGAAGCATTATAACACTTTGAGTGTGAGTGTGTGGGTGACCCTGAGAGCAGGAACACTACAGAGAATGTTCTGTAAACAAGAGATTACAGTTGGAACACCAGTCTGTGGTGTTACAGAAGAGGCTTCTTTACAGAGTGTTTTATTAGACCAGTTAGTGTCCAGTTAAGGTCATCTGGGAGATGGACACCTGAAAGAGGACAGTTGGACACCTGTAGGAATCTTGATTCGGGTTAAACATAATCCAAGAGTGATTGTATTCCAAGTTATTGGGAAAAAGATGTATTATTGTTGTGATGGTCAACAGAGGTCAAAGGTCAGAGGATGTAGCCTATTTGGTGAGGCTACAACAGTCAGAGTGTCTTTGATTGCTTTTGTAACATTCAGCAGGTCAAATGAGCATTAACCACAAAGTAAATGTGTTTCTAAAGGAGCTACTGACAAGCCTGTCAAACACGGAGAACATTCTGGTATAATGAGACCAAACTGATGGAGGTCAAAGGTCACTGCAGATCACCCAGAAACACCAGACCATCAGTGACATTAGGAGGTGGAGCATCGTGGTGTGGGTCTGTTCCTCAGGATACGGCTCTGGAACGCTTCATATGATGGAAAGATGGAAACATGTAGCAAAGCATTCTGGGTAAAACCTGCTGCTGTCTACCAGGATGATGAAGATGAAACCAGGAGGACATTTCAGCAGGACAATGATCCCAAACAGCCAAGAACATCTACTGGTTACAGAGAGAAAATCAAGCTGCTAGAATGTTCCAGCCAATCAGCTGACCTGAATCCTAGAGAACATCTTTGGACAGAGCTAAAGGTCAGAGATCATAGAGGAACCTTCAGGATCTGAAGACTGTTTGTGTGGAAGAATGGACCAAAATCAGACCTGATCAACACCTGACCTGAGACTAGTTTCTCCTCCAGGAGGCTTCTGGAAGCTGCAGCACCAACAAAGACTTTAGACCAAGAATTAAATCCATTACATGAAGACACTAAAATACTTTAACTGAGTTGTTCTGTTTTATTACATAGAACTTCATGTGGACATGGATTGGCTGGGCTTTGGTGAAATTATGTTTGTTCCTCTTTCTGATNTTTGACCAGTAAATGGATCCCAGTGTTTGGTCTGGAGTGAGACCTGTAACCACTCAAACTGTGTTCATATGTCAACCACCAGGTGTAAATTGTGAATACAACGACACAAAACGATGTAGTAAACTCGTGACACTGTTTAACTTTAAAATGTACGCGGTGGAAAGTCTGCCGCTTCAGCGGATCACTGACGTCACCTTCCTGCGACTGTAACGATTCACGAACCTAGAAAAGGAGAAATGGCTGCAATGTTACTGCTCCGTCCTGCTGTTCGAGCCGCGGCGAGCTGCTGGGCTGGCCGGGTTTCTGTTCTGAGCCGCGGTGTGGCGGCTGGAGGTGAGGACCGAACCACCACCAACACAGAAAGACCCAGATAAAGCTGTTAATCAGCTGGAGGAGGGATTGTTCCCGGCTAGGATGAATAAATAATGGAACACATCCTGTCGTTCGGCCAAACTTAATGGGAGAAATGAGTGATTTCTGTTTAAATGTGTTTATTTTATTTTGTAGTTACATTGATATTGCATTTTCTAAAAATAATCGGGTAACGTTTTTATTCGGCATGTTTAGTATCAAAACATTTGTTAAAAATGTAAAATTGTCAGGATAGTTTTGGAATCAGAGTAAATGAAGAGTCGAGATGATAATAGTGGAGAGGGTTAATCTAATTAAAAGATGTGTTGTTAGGGATTCACACCTGTTATCAGGTTAACTTCAGTTAAATCAGTATTTAAATTAACTCTGATCAGTTGTAATGGTTGCTAAACAAGTTAAATGCTATGCTATCTTCACATTCAGATTACATGATCTGAGTTATTGAGAATTTAAACAACTAACAGAAAATAATATTTTCTTTGTAATGATCATTTTTATTCGTTTCTCAAAATATTGTTTGTGTATTTTCTAATTTTGCAGTTTAACTGAAAATGAGAATAATTCTGAACCATTAGTGTTTTATCTTCCCACAGATTGTCAAATTCATGTCATTTCCCTCTTTGTCTGTTAAATAAATGCTGTCCCTGCTGCACTTATAGGTAGTACATCCTACAACCATCAGAAATATAAAATCTGCTTGGTTTTTCTTCAGGGATTCCCACTGATGAGGAGCAGGCCACTGGATTGGAGAAGCTCATCATGAACGCCATGAAGCAGGGAGCAGTAAGAACAAACGAACGCTCATCACCAGGCCTGTGCAGGGGGTTTAATAAGAAGGTTTATTTATATAGACCCTTAAATCAAAAGGTGTTTTACAATTACAAGAAGTGAGACAGAAATACACAGAGAACTGAAAATAGAAATACAAGTAGGAGAAGAGACTATGGAGTTCATTAAAAACCATGTCCACTGAGGACACACTAGCCATCCCTGTCCACATTATCCTGAGTCACCTGGGGAACCAGAAGAGCTGTAAGGAAGCTCTTTGTTGGCTTCAGCTCTGATTTCAACACAGTCATACCTGACATTTTGATAAACTTCTGGTCCTGTGTCTGTCCTTCCCCATCTCCTGGATCAAAGATTTCCTCACTGAACGCACACAGTCTAAACTGGCCCCTCCCCCTCCATCCCTCTCACCACCGGCTCCCCACAGAGCTGTGTTGAGCTCTCTGCTCTGTACACCCACGACAGCACACCATCACACTTGTCAAACACAATCGTTAAATAGCTTTGCTTAGCTCAGTTGTGAGAGTGGCTGGTCTGGTAACCGGAGGGTCACCGGTTCGATCTCCAGCTCCGGCTGGGTTAGATTGTCGTTGTGTCCTTGGGCAAGACACTTCACCCACCTTGCCTGTGTGACTGTGTGTGAATGTTGGTGGTGGTCAGAGGGGCCGATAGCGCAGAATGGTAGCCTCGCTTCTGTCAGACTGCCCCAGGGCAGCTGTGGCTACAGACGTTAGTCGTAGTTTACAACCACCAGAGTGTGAGTGAGTGTGTGAATGAATAATGCAACTCTGTAAAGCGTCTTTGAGTGTCCTATAAAGCGCTATATAAAATTAAATATTATTAAATAACAAATGACACGACCATCATGTGACTGATCTCAGAGAAAAATGAGTCAGTGTACCGAGATGATGTCCAGAAACTATCAGTTAACAACTTGTCACTCACTAAACACCTCAAAAACTAAAGAAATGATTCTGGACTTCAGGAATAAGACAAAACACACACACCCTCTTTATTAGTGGCACAGAGGTGTATGGAAGAAATATAGTATCATCAGAATTTAACCATTTTTAGACATTGAATTTTTAACACTGAATTTTTATCATGTTCAATTATATGTCTGAATTTTTTCTTACTCCAAATTTCCCTGCAAAAATATTCACCTGCAAAAATTCACCTGCAAAAAATTCAACATCAAATATTCAACTGCAAAAATTCACCTGCCAAAAATTCACCATCAAATATTCAACTGCAAAAGATTCACCTGCAAAAATTCACCTTCAAAAATTCACCTTAAAAAATTCACCATCAAAAATTCGCCATCATAAATTCACCTGCAAAAATTCACCTGCAAGAATTCGCCTGCAAAAGTGATGAACTTGAATGACCCAAGCCAGAGCAATCAGCACTAGATCGAATCGAGCGGCTCTCAGCCAATCAAATTACGCTCGTTTGATCACATGACACCGTTAGCCAGCGGCGTGTCTCTTAAACAGAGATGTTTAAATGTGAAGTGATTAAAATTAAAGGTATGGTCCGCAGCTTGACGTCATGAAGGAGAGGAGATTTTTAAACCTGCTCGGTAACCCCCCCTCCAGAAAGAGCCGATAGCCTCGCCTCACGACATGAACATGCAGCTAGCCAGCTACAGCTAGTAAACAGCAGAGCTCACCTGCTGTTTGCAATGGGAGTTTTCTGAGGTAAGAGTGTTGTTTTGAACCCAAACATTGGTTATTTACTGTTTACAAAAGTCATTTGATAAAGAATATATATGAATATATTCCAAAAAGAGGTTGAATAAAGGCAACTGGACTTATTTCTTGTTTACTTGTTTACTTATTTGTTGCTTATTTATTGCTTACTTATTTACTTATAAATAGGTCCAGTTGCCTTTATTCAAACCCTTTTTGGATAACCATGACCTTGATGACTGAGAACCTTCACCAGCATATATGAATATATATTTTAAACAGACCAGTTCCAGTTGACATAACCCATATTATCAATAAACCACTACCATCAAACTGTTAGCATGTTATTGAGTCACTAGCCTATTTTAGAGTTAGCTTCATGGAATAGTTTACATTTATTACTAATTTTGCCTATTAGTTTACATTATTGTGTCATTCAGGAAGGGATGAATGTACATCATGGCATAGAAGTGATTCAGGCACAAATCGTGAATAAACTCTACATTCTGTGTTGTCCTCTATAGTCCTGGTTGCTTCCAGAGGTTTTCTGTTTACTATTTTAGGCCTAATTTGGATTACATGTAAACCTGATGTCTTTGTCCAATTCTATTTAAATGCAAGACTATTGTTAAAATATGTGTTTTATTCTAACACTGTTTAGATTTACATGAACACTCAATATTGTTGCTGTAATGGATCTCTTTTCACTTTTATCTCAACACATACAGAACCTGAACCCTCAGCAGGCTATTGATGTTCTGACCAGGATGCTGGACCCAGACCCTGGTGTTCTGTGATGTTCTAACCAGGATGCTGGACCCAGACCCTGGTGTTCTGACCAGGATGCTGGACCCAGACCCTGGTGTTCTGTGATGTTCTGACCAGGATGCTGGACCCAGACCCCGGTGTTCTGTGATGTTCTAACCAGGATGCTGGACCCAGACCCTGGTGTTCTGACCAGGATGCTGGACCCAGACCCTGATGTTCTGACCAGGATGCTGGACCCAGACCCTGATGTTCTGACCAGGATGCTGGACCCAGACCCTGGTGTTCTGTGATGTTCTGACCAGGATGCTGGACCCAGACCCTGGTGTTCTGTGATGTTCTGACCAGGATGCTGGACCCAGACCCTGGTGTTCTGTGATGTTCTGACCAGGATGCTGGACCCAGACCCTTGTGTTCTGTCCTCTCTGGTCCTCCTGCTACAACATCCCATCAACCTTCATGGTGTGCAAGTTCCCGCTGTAGAGATGTGCCAACAGTCTCCCCAGACAAACCTTTCTACTGTCATACACCTGGAGGAGTTTCTTACAAAATAATTAGTAGCTTGTGTTGAACTCAATGATGGCTGAAGAGTTCATTCATCAGTTAGAAAAACGTGTGTCTGAGCAGGAAACTATAAAAATATGTGATAAGTATGATCTTCATGTTACAGTGAATTGTTTTTAGCAACCCTGTGGCCTGCTTGCCGTGCTACAGATTGTAAGAAGCATGGTGAACCAGTGTCCTGGTCAGGTGATGAACCCTATTTTGTAAGAAACTCCTCCAGGTGTATGACAGTAGAAAGGTTTGTCTGGGGAGACTGTTGGCACATCTCTACAGCGGGAACTTGCACACCATGAAGGTTGATGGGATGTTGTAGCAGGAGGACCAGAGAGGACAGAACACCAGGGTCTGGGTCCAGCATCCTGGTCAGAACATCACAGAACACCAGGGTCTGGGTCCAGCATCCTGGTCAGAACACAAGGGTCTGGGTCCAGCATCCTGGTCAGAACACAAGGGTCTGGGTCCAGCATCCTGGACAGAACATCAGGGTCTGGGTCCAGCATCCTGGTCAGAACACCAGGGTCTGGGTCCAGCATCCTGGTTAGAACATCAGAGAACACCAGGGTCTGGGTCCAGCATCCTGGTTAGAACATCACAGAACACCAGGGTCTGGGTCCAGCATCCTGGTCAGAACACCAGGGTCTGGGTCCAGCATCCTGGTCAGAACATCACAGAACACCAGGGTCTGGGTCCAGCATCCTGGTTAGAACATCACAGAACACCAGGGTCTGGGTCCAGCATCCTGGTCAGAACATCACAGAACACCAGGGTCTGGGTCCAGCATCCTGGTCAGAACACCAGGGTCTGGGTCCAGCATCCTGGTTAGAACATCACAGAACACCAGGGTCTGGGTCCAGCATCCTGGTCAGAACATCAATAGCCTGCTGAGGGTTCAGGTTCTGTATGTGTTGAGATAAAAGTGAAAAGAGATCCATTACAGCAACAATATTGAGTGTTCATGTAAATCTAAACAGTGTTAGAATAAAACACATATTTTAACAATAGTCTTGCATTTAAATAGAATTGGACAAAGACATCAGGTTTACATGTAATCCAAATTAGGCCTAAAATAGTAAACAGAAAACCTCTGGAAGCAACCAGGACTATAGAGGACAACACAGAATGTAGAGTTTATTCACGATTTGTGCCTGAATCACTTCTATGCCATGATGTACATTCATCCCTTCCTGAATGACACAATAATGTAAACTAATAGGCAAAATTAGTAATAAATGTAAACTATTCCATGAAGCTAACTCTAAAATAGGCTAGTGACTCAATAACATGCTAACAGTTTGATGGTAGTGGTTTATTGATAATATGGGTTATGTCAACTGGAACTGGTCTGTTTAAAATATATATTCATATATGCTGGTGAAGGTTCTCAGTCATCAAGGTCATGGTTATCCAAAAAGGGTTTGAATAAAGGCAACTGGACCTATTTATAAGTAAATAAGTAAGCAATAAATAAGCAACAAATAAGTAAACAAGAAATAAGTCCAGTTGCCTTTATTCAACCTCTTCTTGGAATATATTCATATATATTCTTTATCAAATGACTTTTGTAAACAGTAAATAACCAATGTTTGGGTTCAAAACAACATTCTTACCTCAGAAAACTCCCATTGCAAACAGCAGGTGAGCTCTGCTGTTTACTAGCTGTAGCTGGCTAGCTGCACGTTCATGTCGTGAGACGAGGCTATCGGCTCTTTCTGGTGGGGGGGGGGGGGGGTACCGAGCAGGTTTAAAAATCTCCTCTCCTTCATGACGTCAAGCTGCGGACCATACCTTTAATTTTAATCACTTCACATTTAAACATCTCTGTTTAGGAGACACGCCGCTGGCTAACGGTGTCATGTGATCAAACGAGCGTAATTTGATTGGCTGAGAGCCGCTCGATTCGATCTAGTGCTGATTGCTCTGGCTTGGGTCATTCAAGTTCATCACTTTTGCAGGCGAATTCTTGCAGGTGAATTTTTGCAGGTGAATTTATGATGGCGAATTTTTGATGGTGAATTTTTTAAGGTGAATTTTTGATGGTGAATTTTTGAAGGTGAATTTTTGAAGGTGATTTTTTGCAGGTGAATCTTTTGCAGTTGAATATTTGATGGTGAATTTTTGGCAGGTGAATTTTTGCAGTTGAATATTTGATGTTGAATTTTTTGCAGGTGAATTTTTGCAGTTGAATATTTGATGTTGAATTTTTTGCAGGTGAATTTTTGCAGGTGAATATTTTTGCAGGGAAATTTGGAGTAAGAACAAATTCAGACATATAATTGAACATGATAAAAATTCAGTGTTAAAAATTCAATGTCTAAAAATGGTTAAATTCTGATGATACTATATTTCTTCCATAGGGTTAGTCACATAGCGAATAGAATCACCTTCATGTTCCTCCTCTTCCTCCAGGATCCCTACAGCATGATGAAACCAAAGAGCTACGCCGGCTCCAAGCCCGATCCCCACCTGGTTCCCTCCATCACAAACAAGAGGATTGTGGGATGTGTTTGTAAGTTCTCCATTCTTTAAAGAAACCAGACTTTCCTCAGCCAGTTGGATCACACAGGTTGTCTCAGTCCTGTAGAGTTTTCTTTTATCATTCACTTTGTGAATTAAATTAGACATTTAGGTAACTTGTCATGAATTCCAATAATTTGGAGATATTTAATAAATGTTTATATTTACAAAACATTTCCATCCAAACATCATCTGTCCACTCAGACTGATAGAGACCTGTCCACAGGCTGATGGAGACCTGTCCACTCAGACTGATAGAGACCTGTCCACAGGCTGATGGAGACCGGTCCACTCAGACTGATAGAGACCAGTCCACAGACTGATAGAGACCTGTCCACAGACTGATAGAGACCTGTCCACTCAGACTGATAGAGACTTGTCCACAGACTGAAAGAGACCTGTCCAAAAAACTGATAGAGACCTGTCCAAAAAACTGATAGAGACCTGTCCACTCACACTGATAGAGACCTGTCCACAGACTGATAGAGACCTGTCCACTCAGACTGATAGAGACCTGTCCACTCACACTGATAGAGACCTGTCCACAGACTGATAGAGACCTGTCCACAGACTGATAGAGACCTGTCCACAGACTGATAGAGACCTGTCCACTCAGACTGATAGAGACCTGTCCACTCAGACTGATAGAGACCTGTCCACAGACTGATAGAGACCTGTCCACTCAGACTGATAGAGACCTGTCCACTCAGACTGATAGAGACCTGTCCACAGACTGATAGAGACCTGTCCACAGACTGATGGAGACCTGTCCACTCAGACTGATAGAGACCTGTCCACTCAGACTGATAGAGACCTGTCCACTCAGACTGATAGAGACCTGTCCACAGACTGATAGACCTGTCCACAGACTGATAGACCTGTCCACTCAGACTGATAGAGACCTGTCCACTCAGACTGATAGAGACCTGTCCACAGACTGATAGAGACCTGTCCACTCAGACTGATAGAGACCTGTCCACTCAGACTGATAGAGACCTGTCCACAGACTGATAGACCTGTCCACAGACTGATAGACCTGTCCACTCAGACTGATAGAGACCTGTCCACTCAGACTGATAGAGACCTGTCCACAGACTGATAGAGACCTGTCCACAGACTGATAGAGACCTGTCCACAGACTGATAGAGACCTGTCCACTCAGACTGATAGAGACCTGTCCACACAGACTGACAGAGACCTGTCCACACAGACTGACAGAGACCTGTCCACACAGACTGACAGAGACCTGTCCACAGTCTGATGGAGACCTGTCCACAGTCTGATGGAGACCTGTCCCCAGGCTGATAGAGACCTGTCCACACAGACTGATAGAGACCTGTCCACACAGACTGATAGAGACCTGTCCACTCAGACTGATAGAGACCTGTCCACTCAGACTGATAGAGACCTGTCCACAGACTGATAGAGACCTGTCCACTCAGACTGATAGAGAACTTTCCACTCAGACTGATAGAGAACTGTCCACTCAGACTGATAGAGAACTGTCCACTCAGACTGATAGAGACCTGTCCACAGACTGATAGAGACCTGTCCACAGACTGATAGAGACCTGTCCACAGACTGATAGAGACCTGTCCACAGGCTGATGTAGACCTGTCCACAGACTGATAGAGACCTGTCCACTCAGGCTGATAGAGACCTGTCCACAGGCTGATGGAGACCTGTCCACTCAGACTGATAGAGACCTGTCCACTCAGACTGATAAAGACCTGTCCACTCAGACTGATAGAGACCTGTCCACAGACATATAGAGACCTGTCCACAGACTGATGGAGACCTGTCCACTCAGACTGATAGAGACATGTCCACAGGCTGATAGAGACCTGTCCACTCAGACTGATAGAGACCTGTCCACAGACTGATAGAGACCTGTCCACAGACTGATAGAGACCTGTCCACTCAGACTGATAAAGACCTGTGCACAGACTGATAGACCTGTCCACTCAGACTGATAGAGACCTGTCCACTCAGACTGATAGAGACCTGTCCACTCAGACTGATAGAGACCTGTCCACTCAGACTGATAAAGACCTGTCCACTCAGACTGATAGAGACCTGTACACTCAGACTGATAGAGATCTCCACACAGACTGATAGAGACCTGTCCACACAGACAGATAGACACCTGTACACAGACTGATAGAGACCTGTCCACAGACTGATAGAGACCTGTCCACAGACTGAGAGACCTGTCCACTCAGACTGATAGACCTGTCCACTCAGACTGATAGAGACCTGTCCACTCAGACTGATAGAGACCTGTCCACAGACTGATAGAGACCTGTCCACAGACTGATAGACCTGTCCACTCAGACTGATAGAGACCTGTCCACTCAGACTGATAGACCTGTCCACTCAGACTGATAGAGACCTGTCCACTCAGACTGATAGAGACCTGTCCACTCAGACTGATAGAGACCTGTCCACTCAGACTGATAGAGACCTGCACACAGACTGATAGAGACCTGTCCACAGACTGATAGAGACCTGTCCACAGACTGAGAGACCTGTCCACTCAGACTGATAAAGACCTGTCCACTCAGACTGATAGAGACCTGTCCACTCAGACTGATAGAGACCTCTCCACTCAGACTGATAGAGACCTCTCCACAGACTGATAGAGACCTGTCCACAGACTGATAGAGACCTGCTCACAGACTGATAGAGACCTGTCCACACACTGATAGACCTGTCCACACACACTGATAGAGACCTGTCCACAGACTGATAGAGACATGTCCACGCAGACTGATAAAGACCTGTCCACTCAGACTGATAGAGACCTGTCCACTCAGACTGATAGAGACCTGTCCACTCAGACTGATAGAGACCTGTCCACAGACTGATAGAGACCTGTCCACAGACTGATAGAGACCTGTCCACTCAGACTGATAGAGACCTGTCCACAGACTGATAGAGACCTGTCCACTCAGACTGATAGAGACCTGTCCACTCAGACTGATAGAGACCTGTCCACTCAGACTGATAGAGACCTGTCCACAGACTGATAGAGACCTGTCCACTCAGACTGATAGAGACGAGACCTGTCCACTCAGACTGATAGAGACGAGACCTGTCCACAGACTGATAGAGACCTGTCCACAGGCTGATGGAGACCTGTCCACTCAGACTGATGGAGACCTGTCCACTCAGACTGATAGAGACCTGTCCACTCAGACTGATAGAGACATGTCCACACAGACTGATAGAGACATGTCCACACAGACTGATAGAGACATGTCCACTCAGACTGATAGAGACATGTCCACACAGACTGATAGAGACATGTCCACGCAGACTCTGTTGGGGTTACAGCCAAAGGTTATTTTACTATATTCTGACTGGAAGGGGTTGATATTTGTGTTGTTATAGATTTCTATCATTATTTAGTTCTAACCTGTTTTCACTGTAACATTAAGAGGGATTTTGTAAATCATGTCGCTCATTATTAGTTTATAACCTTAATAAAGTCTGTAACAATAGTTTTATAGAGGCACAGTAAAACCTCATGGACGAATATCACTGGAGGTCATCACTTTAAGAAATAGCGTCGGTCACTGCTGCTGCCTTAGGCCCTGGTTTTATCATACTTATTGTTATGACTTTTAAACACAAGACGCATAAGAGTTCAGCCATTAGAAGGGAAGGAAGTAAGTATGTGTCATTTGGAAGACAAAATAAGAGCATGCTTTCAAAGTAAAATGTGACAAAAATTATTGTAACAATTGTTTTTGTTGATAACATTGTTTTGGTGTCAGCAGTGTGTAACATTATCCATTCATTCTAATCCCAACAAGATAAATATGTTGATACAAATCCTTTAGAACCGATAAGTGTTCTTTGGTTTATGTCCAGAACAGATGTCCAGATAACCCACTGGATCATAGTTGTATGTTTCAACATAACATGGGAACTGCAGATATCGTTGCTGCCTTTGGGAGGCGCTGGACTCCAGCTCATGTGTTTTATGGTTCATTTTATGACAGAACAGCTATCCCTTAAAATTTAAAACCTTTTACTTCTTTTTTTTTGTTTGATGTATTTGTTAGCATCAATGTGTAGAAGCTTGTTTCTGCTGAACAAGCAGAATGTTTGACCTCTAGGTAAACGGGGGTTGTAGTGATGAACCTGGTTCTACAGAATGTGGTTTTACAGAGGTCTGAGGAAACCAGCTCTAATGAGGAAAGGTTTGCTTTCAGTCAGTAATGGAACAAATTAAAGGGCGTCTTTTTCTGTCTGCAGGTGAAGAAGACAACACAGCAGTGGTTTGGTTCTGGCTTCATGAAGGCGAGGCCCAGCGCTGCCCATCCTGTGGTTCCCACTATAAACTGGTGCCCCATGAGCTGCCCCACTAACCCCTAGCCTTCAATAGACTCAGTCTCAGCTGCATGTCTGTGCTATGTGGCTTCTCTTCTAAATATTCTTTCTTCTTCCAGAACAGTAAAAGTCAGACCCATTTTACTCCTGAGCCTGCAGGTTGGCTCAGGTTATTTCCTGGTCTGACGGTATTGATATTGTTCTGTCTCAATACTTGATCCAGCTGCTAACCTCACTGATCTGTTATCCTACCAGTTTACATTGATACATGTACAGTCACACTGGGTCCACCTCACTGCTTTGACTGAACCAATAAACTTAAAGCACTTCTCTGATTGTATTCTGCCTCCTGTGTTTAATGAATGTTCAGTATTTTAGAATTGTTCAGATAAACAAGCAACATGAAAGGAGATTCAACCATATAAGCAAAAATGACATACCTTTTACACTGAGCAGGAGCTGGATACCTGTCAAATCTGAGTATATTTATGTGAACATAATTTTTTAATAAGTAGTAAAAGGCTGTTTAGCTGGGTTTCTTACACAAAATCACATTTAAGTTTGTAGAAAAATAACTAGTTTTTAAAAAATTATGAAAGCTTTTTTAAAATTAAAATGTTTGAATGAAACAAAAACAAAAGAAAAACATGGAACAGACTGCCAGCTGGAAATAATTCTAAGTCACAATACATGAGGACTGAAATATCTAAAGCAGAATGGATAGAAGTTTACAGCATCACAGAAGTACTGGATTTCACACTGTTTGCTGCTTCTGTGGTTTAGATATTTTTGTCTAGGGTTTCTATGGTTACTGAAGAAGAGATTTTAATAATCCCTTGTGCGTTACAGCAGCAATTTAACAACACAATTCAAAGAAAGTTACAACCAGAGCTTCTGTCTGTTTTTACTTATTTGTTAAACAGTTTATTTGGCTGCTGACAGGAATGAATTCCTATAGTGATCGGTCAGAACCAAAGCACAGGCAGCAGACTGACAAGTAATATTTGTGTAATTCTCTGAACTTCTGGCTACAGCTGTAAATAGAAGCGATGTCATGCTAATGTCTAATATTTCATTTAAACTCACAAATAGTTTCCTAGATGTTATATTGCTAGAATAGTGCTTGGGACATAGTTTTTACTACATGAAATGTTGCTGAGGTAAAAAAATGTGTCGGGTGAAGCATTCCCTGGACACACAGCTGCACCAGTTTAGTTATGATGAGCATTCAGCCAATCATTAACAAGTAGCCTTGTATAAAGGTTCAGCTGATCACAGTGAATGGAACTCACCTGTGGAAATCATTTGTTTTCTTCTTCTGTTAGCCATGTGGTTGGGTGTGCAGAGCTGGCCATACAGTTGGCAAAGGGTGTGTGTCCCAGGACAAGCTGTTAAAGAGCTCCCTGGAGCCCATACTCACGTGTGACCAGGAGGGGCTGCTGTTTTGCCTGAGACCTGTTTGTTTGACTCCAATGTGCCTTGGTTAACATCTCCACCCTGCTACAAAAAGAAAAGGGAAAAAAAGACAACAAAACGTTGTAATCACACGTGTTGAGTTTTTTTCCTCTTAATAACTTTATTGACTTCAGCATATTGTACAGATAAAATGAATGTAAGAAACATCAAAAAGAGTAAACCAAACAAACAAAAAGAAAACTGGTGTTGAGGAGTTGGTTTAGCTAGCTTTACACCAGATGGGGGCGCTGGAGAGCTCCGCGACTGAATTTTAGAGCACGAACGAAAGTAGAGCGACAACAGACCGGGAAGAAGAAATGGCTGCAAGGTTACTGCTTCGTTCAGGCCTGAGAGCCGCGGTGAGCTGCCGGGCTGCCCGGGCCGCCCAGGCCCCGGCTCTGACCCGCTGCATGTCGGCTGGAGGTGAGGGCTAAACGAGCACGTAATGTCCTAAACACGACTAACACGGTAGCTAAGCTAACGCGCTTGATCACTTCTGTAGCTCAGGAGGACTAACTAGTTTTTAATAAGTTGTTTGTGTTTAACCTAAAACCTTGAGCTATTTAAAACATTATAGGTGGCTTTGTAATCGCACTGAATTAAACTATTTTCTTATAAGTTTATGAAAGTTTATACTATTTTGAGTTGAAGCAGCGAGCAAACTCGTGTTAGCATTAGCTTAGCAGTAGTGAAAGGTCAAATGTTCTCATTGATTAACCGCATAGTGAGCTTATTTATATAGCGACTTTCACAGATACAGAATACACCAGGAAGCTCTGAACAACACAAGTAAAACCAGGTATAAACATTAAACTTTGACAGTAGAAGATTGTGTGCTAAATTCTGTCATATTTAAGAGTTTCTAAGCAGATTCAAGAACCCAGTCAGTATCAAAGCAGTGTCAGACACAAGGATTAATTAAAAAAAAAATACATGGACTGTGATTTAAAGGGCTATGAATTGAATTATATGAACAACATCTCAAATATAAAATTGTAGACAATTTGATGACAGTGATGGATGATTCACTGAATGTATAACAATAGAAATACAGATTTGATTGTCAGCTGTTTATATAAAGAACATCGCCTGCTGGATAGACTGGATGGATGGTAGCTTTAATCTGACCAATCAGAAAACAGAGTTCATTTGTGTGCTAGATACGATGCACAGGGACGCTGTAGAGACTTTAAAATAGATCTATTAGACTAAGCTAAACAGAAAACACCCAAAGAGTTCATGAACACAATGTACAAGATTAGTCTGTTAACAAAAAATAACTCTGTAGGATCACAACTCTCTGCAACCTTAATATTTAATATATTTACATATAAATTCATGATATGCAGTAACAGAGACCATGAAATAATTAAATGGTTAAATATTTCTAATTTGAAAAAAATAAACATTTTATTTAAGGCACATTTAACTAATTATTTCTAATAATTAATGGCTTGGTTAATTAATAACACATTTGGATATTTATTTAATGCTTTATTTATTGAGTTGTGTGGCTTTTGGCACTCCACATTTTGTATTTTTGGTTGTCACTTATTTACGGTAATATTGTTGCGCCCCCTAGTGATAGATATTCACAAGGTTTAGTAAAGATGTCTGGGAGTGTGTTTTGACTTAGTCTTGTGAATTCCATAGTGATGGATGTTATTCTAGATCAAGGGTATGGAACCCTGGTCCTGGAGAGTCACAGTCCTGCTTTTTTCCCCCAACAATCTTTGTTGTTTATGCTGTTGATTACCTGGATCAGGTGTGTTTAGCTTCTGATTGGCTGAACACACCTGATCAGGTAATCAACAGCAGAAAAAACAAAGATAGTTGGGGGGGAGCAGGACTGTGGCTCTCCAGGACCAGGGTTCCATACCCCTGTTCTAGATAATGGGACTGGGCAATATGACCTCAAATCATTATCACGATTTATCGAGGAGCTCTCCTCAATTAATGGATGATTACTAACTGTCCATCCATCCATCCATTTTCTGTAGCCGCTTAATCCTCCACAGAGGGTCGCGGGGGGAGCTGGTGCCTATCTCCAGCGGTCAAGGGGCGAGAGGCAGGGGACACCCTGGACAGGTCGCCAGTCCATCGCAGGGCCGATTACTAACTGTATGCTCAAAAACAAATTGTCCACTAGATGGAGATGTAGCAGCATAAATGCTCCACAGATTAAAATTTTCTGCAAACACAAAGTATTTAAGAAACCATCTGTTATATTCTACAGATGGATATTATAGAGAGCTGCATCATGTGAATATTGTCACATTTGAGTTGTTAGATAATCAGTTTCTCTATAAAGTGTGGTTGTGGAGGATGTTACCCTGACTTGTAGTCTTTCTGCACAGTTTGACTTCTGTCTGTTACCGCCGACACCTCTCCAGCTTGTAGTCCGCTTCAGTAAAACCCGTGAAACGCCGCAACATGGAGCAGATTGCTGCCTTAAGTGGCGGCCAGCTTCAGACGGCCTCCAGCAGCAGGCTGCTACCAGTGAGCTAACGCCACCCGCTAGCGAACCACACCGACGAGCCTGCTGCTTCCTGTTTGAATGATTCTCCATTTCCTTGTTTTCTTGTTACAAACTGGATGAGGGGAGTCACGTGACTAGCACATGACACGGACTAGTTGAGTTGCGTCACAGCTCTTTAAAGGGACAAGGACAGCCGCAACCACTCGCTGCTTTTCATTTTTTTGAATATCGAAAATACGATTATGGGAAAAATGACTTCGATTAGAGCTATAAAATTCTGTATTCGATTATTTTCAATTAATCGCCCAGCCTTATAATAAACCATTTTGATAGCTAGCATGAACATAATTATCTTACTTAGAGAGAACTAGCTGTTCTTTTCAGCCATTCCAGGATCAGTTTTCTCTGATCTGACTTGAGCCTTTGGAGGGGATATAAGTAAAGAACCTGAGGGTGTGGCCTAATGTTTAGGACTTGGGGACAAAAATACACTGCCTCTAAAAATGGCACCACCTATGGGTTGTTAAATAGTAGTTGGCTTATATTTTTTTTCAGCTTATGAAAAACTTCATAATATCTGTAAGGGAAGGTTAAGGAACAGATTTTGTGAAAATAGCTTTTTATAATATTTGTTTGATTATATCTGCTCTGTAATGTGTGTATGTTGTTTAAAGTTTTTCTGTCACTTTGCTATTGTACACTACAAATGTCTCCAGTGAGGGACTAATACGGGAATATTCTATTCCCGGGGAGTTTTCCTGATGTGTGAGGTGTGTGTGTCGTGTTTATAAATCCAGTTTTAGGCTTTGATCTAAGCAGCTGGTTGTGTTTTGTTGTCATTTTTCCAGGTATTCCCACTGATGAGGAGCAGGCCACCGGACTGGAGAAGGTCATCTTGAAGGCCATGAAGGAGGGAACGGTAAGGACCATCAATAAGCCTAATTAGTTCCTCTGACACCGACGGGTTGCTGGTTGGTTCTGTTTGAATAAATATCGGCGGCGGCTACTCCCCCTGCTTATCTGGGGCTGAATCATGGGGGCAGCATCCCTAGCATCCACTTCCACCAGATCCTCAGGTAGGATCCAAGGAGTTCCCAGAGAGAGAGAATCCCTCCAGGGCAGCCTGGATCAGTCCCACCAGGACCACAGACCAGTTCAGCTTCCTCATCACTACAGATGCTGCTGCTGTGTCTGTCCATCTCATCCTTCTCTTATTCATGAAAAAGACCCTGATATACTAAAACTCCTCCACTTGAGGCAGGGTTGTTAGAATAAGTGGAGAATTATAAATAAACAATCCAGTTTCACCAAATAACCATAATTTATTTATGTTTTCATTTATTACATAAAGCTCAGTAATCTTTGTTTCCTCCGTGTCCCTGTATCGCTCCAAATATATTTTAGGTTCATAGTTTATTTAGTTTGGCCAAATTTGAATGAAAATGTAAGAATGTATTTTTTGCATATAATTGACCACTTTGCTGTTAAAACGGCTTGCTGAATTTATCTGGAAGCTTAAACTCTGTGGATCAAGGTTACAACTTTACATGTAATGGTTTACTGGTTATATTGGTCAGGTTTTACTTTGGTTTTCTTATTCGGATTCTCTGATAGAAAAAGATGATTTATGGTCCAATCAAATGGTTTGTTTTTCTTGCTGCATCACATCATCCCAACAGAGCTGTGACTAAAATAAAACACAGGTCTATAAGTACAGTCACCCTGAATGGAGTCATTAGTCGCTTTAATGTTTTAGTGAGAAGATGTTAGAAACCTCTGCTGGTTGTTATAAATGATCAGATTAACAACATATATCACACAGTCGTCAAGTTCTGGTCTGGATATTTAATTTCATGATTGTTTTTCAGTGTTTCTGCTGTGGATTGGTTGCTGTGTTAGGCTCATTGTATTTTTAAATGAACCAGGTTGATCCAGCAGACAGACTGATACACTCACATTAGTTCACTTTTGTACATGGAGTTCAGTTCTGTTGTTTTTATCATGAAAACTTTTACTGGAAAGCTGCTCCAGAAGATGTTTTCCTCTGAGCCCAGAGATCAGTGCACGTAAGAACGCTGCCTCCAGACCAGTCAGTTCTGAAGAATGAAGCGAAACTTCACATACAGTGGGGCAAAAAGTATTTGGTCAGCCACCGATTGTGCAAGTTCTCCCACTTAAAATGATGGCAGAGGTCAGTAATTGTCATCATAGGTACACTTCAACTGTGAGAGACAGAATGTGAAAAAAAATCCATGAATTCACATGGTAGGATTTTTAAAGAATTTATTTGTAAATTAGGGTGGAAAATAAGTATTTGGTCAATAACAAAAATTACACTCAATACTTTGTAACATAACCTTTGTTGGCAATAACAGAGGTCAAACGATTACTATAGGTCTTTACCAGGTTTGCACACACAGCTGGTATTTTGGCCCATTCCTCCATGCAGATCTTCTCGAGAGCAGTGATGTTTTGGGGCTGTCGCCGAGCAACACGGACTTTCAACTCCCTCCACAGATTTTCTATGGGGTTGAGGTCTGGAGACTGGCTAGGCCACTCCAGGACTTTCAAATGCTTCTTACGGAGCCACTCCTTTGTTGCCCGGGCAGTGTGTTTGGGATCATTGTCATGTTGGAAGACCCAGCCACATTTCATCTTCAAAGCTCTCACTGATGGAAGGAGGTTTTGGCTCAAAATCTCACGATACATGGCCCCATTCATTCTTTCCTTAACACGGATCAGTCGTCCTGTCCCCTTAGCAGAAAAACAGCCCCAAAGCATGATGTTTCCCCCCCCATGCTTCACAGTAGGTATGGTGTTCTTGGGATGCAACTCAGTATTCTTCTTCCTCCAAACACGACGAGTTGAGTTTAGACCAAAAAGTTCTACTTTGGTTTCATCTGACCACATGACATTCTCCCAATCCTCTGCTGTATCATCCATGTGCTCTCTGGCAAACTTCAGACGGGCCTGGACATGCACTGGCTTCAGCAGCGGAACACGTCTGGCACTGCAGGATTTGATTCCCTGCCGTTGTAGTGTGTTACTGATGGTGACCTTTGTTACTTTGGTCCCAGCTCTCTGCAGGTCATTCACCAGGTCCCCCCGTGTGGTTCTGGGATTTTTTCTCACCGTTCTCATGATCATTTTGACCCCACGGGATGAGATCTTGCGTGGAGCCCCAGATCGAGGGAGATTATCAGTGGTCTTGTATGTCTTCCATTTTCTGATAATTGCTCCCACAGTTGATTGTTTCACACCAAGCTGCTTGCCTATTGTAGATTCACTCTTCCCAGTCTGGTGCAGGTCTACAATTCTTTTCCTGGTGTCCTTCGAAAGCTCTTTGGTCTTGGCCATAGTGGAGTTTGGAGTCTGACTGTTTGAGGCTGTGGACAGGTGTCTTTTATACAGATAATGAGTTCAAACAGGTGCCATTAATACAGGTAACGAGTGGAGGACAGAAAAGCTTCTTAAAGAAGACGTTACAGGTCTGTGAGAGCCAGAGATTTTCCTTGTTTGAAGTGACCAAATACTTATTTTCCACCCTAATTTACAAATAAATTCTTTAAAAATCCTACCATGTGAATTCATGGATTTTTTTTCACATTCTGTCTCTCACAGTTGAAGTGTACCTATGATGA
>SSNR01000277.1:8926-27489 GCA_006937965.1 Callopanchax toddi | reverse complement strand
TTTTTTTTCACATTCTGTCTCTCACAGTTGAAGTGTACCTATGATGAAAATAGGCCATCATTTTAAGTGGGAGAACTTGCACAATCGGTGGCTGACCCAAATACTTTTTTGCCCCACTGTAGGTGTGGTCAGGTACAGGTTGGCTTTCTGCCAACTGTATCCTCCAGCTGGGCTAGCATCACATAAGACTTCCAGGACACTGGGGACATTATGTCCACTCAGCAGACACTAAAAGAGGAGAATTACCTGCACTCATCTTAGTCACAGAGGTCTGGAGACACACATTCACTCACTGTTTCCTCTTGTCATATTCTGAACCCAGAATAAATTACTTCCATTTTCCCACCTGTCCTCTTCCTAAGCAGAGTTTCATTCAGAGCTGCAGAAAGAATTTTCTTTATTAAATCAGCTGCTGAATCTCCATAATCTGAAGTCTGATGTTGGATTCATTAAATCAAAGTCTGGTCTTAATGATGCCTTCGTCCTCCAGGATCCCTACAGCATGATGAAACCAAAGAGCTACGCTGGCTCCAAGTCTGATCCCCACCTGGTTCCTTCCATCACAAACAAGAGGATTGTGGGATGTGTCTGTAAGTTCTCATCCAATCAAATCAGAATAATTATTAGTTTATTCATCTTGTTCAGTTATGTTGTCGTTTTACTCGCTGATTTCATCCACAGTCTTTTAAAAATATTTTCGTTTCAGACATGTACCTCCCCCGCTGTAATTCTATTGTGATGTTAAATCTTGTCATAAATGTATGAAAGCAATGTAGAACACTTTACATGAAAGCAGTATAATTCTGAAACATAAAATACTTCAGTGTTTGTGTTCTGTCCATTCAGCAACACAGGCTGTTATATAAAACTGGCCAGTGGGGGCAGTATAGGACCAGATGTTAAAGGTCCCTTATTATGCAAAATTCAGTTTCTAAAGGTCTTTTCACAGTAAAACCTGTCTCTAACACTGTGTATGAAACCCAAAAGTGTGAAAAGAAATTTGCCGTTCTCACTTAGTTATTCTCCTGGGCCCAGGCTGAAACGGTCGGTTTCAAAAGTCGACGTCAGCATTTGTAAATACCACTCCTATCTTGAGGATAGAGCTAATCACAAACAGCTTTGGCTTCCTGAGCCCCTCCCCCGCTGTTTAAAATGCACGGGAGCGCGCGTTCCAGAAAACTGTCATGGCGGACGCTGGGAGCAGAGAAGAGCATTAGAGAAATGATTCAGAGTGGCTAAAAAGTGCATAATAGGGAACCTTTAAGATATAAGCAGAGGTGCACATAACCAGTCCTCAAGAGAACTGGATTTCATTCATGCATACCAGAACCGACTGCCTAAACGCGCCTTTGTGGACCAGCGCCTCCGCTGTCCCGATGGGAGACCCCTAGATCTGACGAGCTTCACATCCTGTTGCAGCTCAGTGAATGAGTGCTCACATGACCTCTGAAGCTAGGAGACACACATGACAGGACCTCCAACACACACACACTCACAGCATTTCCAATGCGTGTGGCACCGCGCCATTACTAACAGCTCCTTTGACACGCGCTTCAACACACACAATCCACACATGCCCAGGAGGGGTGCAACGGGTCACAATCAATCCGTGATCCATACAGATCACCCTCTATGGTTCGAGACACGATTCGCAGATCCAGCTGCGCTCATGCTTTGTTAAATCGTCCCGCCATCCAGTGCTCACGCTCTGAATCTGCTGATAAATAATTCCCCTCTGAGAAAGGTGTTCATTTTGTCATCACATATCAAGTTTTCTATCAGAATCAGTGATTTTAGTGGACTAGAACAAAGGATCACTGATCGATTTCTGATCCACTCTCTGATACGTGCGCTGATCCTGAGCTGATCATCCTCTTCTCTGATGGAGAAACCAAACTAATCTATTTCTGTCTAAGATAACGTGTTGTGTTGGACTTTTATATGAGCTAATGAACATTAATATTAACGGTGTTCAGTCAGGAACGATCAGAACACCTTGATCGTCACTCCTCACCTGCTGCAGCTGAGTCTGACTGCAGTGAGTGGAAGAAACCGGGTCATCGCTCTATCAGACCCGAGAGGTGCATAGAAGTCTTTTCAATATTTAATTTGTTTTTATATGATTAAAATTTATATTTAAGCATCAGATTGACCTCTTGAGTTAAATGTTGTTTGTATTTATTGAGCATTGAGCAGGAAAATGTTGCACAGTGTTCTACAAAAAAAAGAGTGCAAAGTTATTTGTCTTTTATTTTTCTTTCTGCTGATCAGAAAAAATTATCCAATCTTTGACTCAAATCCGTGATCCAATCCTGTTTGCGAGTTTTTGTCCAGCACTGGTGCGACAAAAAAAAAAAGGCAACCGCTTGTCATCACTCCAGCCCCCCCAGACGTCCGGACCAAACACCAGAGCCAGGTTCTCCCTTGAGAACATATGATGAAAAATTGTGTGCACCCCTGGATATAAGCTTTTACTTTTGATGATTTGGTTCATATCTTACAATCTCCCCATTAAAATATTTATTTCCAGTTTAAATGAGGTAGCAGTCATCAGTTTAACATGAGCCACAGAATTTCTGTCTAAATGTGGATTTTTGTAAACGTGTGTTTTTTTTATTTTTTTTCTACAGACATCAGTTTCAGACCTGTTTGTCCATCTTCAGGACAAAAACAGACACGAGTTTAACTATAGCACGCCTGACAGCTCGTCTCCCTCCAGAGTTTCAGCTCACAGCTTCTGTTTCCTGTCTGCAGGTGAGGAAGACAACACGGCCGTGGTTTGGTTCTGGATTCATGAAGGTGAAGCCCAGCGCTGCCCATCCTGTGGCTCCCACTACAAACTGGTGCCCCACCACCTGCCCCACTGACGTACAACGCTGTCTTATAAATACACTTGGCTTCCTTTATGTTTTATTCCTCAAACAAGAAGAGTCAGACTCATTTTTCTTCTCAGCCTGCAAGAACATCTCATGTCCTTCGGGTTGTGTTTTCCTGGTCTGATTTTTGTCTTGTTATAAGTTACCCTCAAGTCTTTGTTTTACATGGAGATCAGGTGTTGTGGGACCTTCAGATTCAGTTTACATGAACATGTGTACTGTATGATGTTACACTCGGACCATTTAACCAATAAAGAGCTGGTGTCTTTCTGTTCAACCTGACTTCAGTTTGTAGTGTTTTAAAGTGTAGGAGAGTTTTCTCTGAACATCCTGAGTGTTACAGGGATGTTTAGGTCAGTTTGATGTGTCGTGCTATCTGTTTATCTACTGTAGGTTTCTCTGCTCCAACACACCTGGTTTAGATGAACAGGTCAGGTTTCTGCAGAACTTGATGACATCCTGAGCAGGTCTTCCACTTACTTGAATCAGGTGTGTTGGAGCAGGGAATCCTCTAAACATGTATGACGGTGGACTTGGAGGAGCAGGGTTAGGAGACCTCTGATCTACACAAGACAGTGACTCAACAACATTGTCTTCAGTCAGAGGTTCTTCAGATCTACTGCAACACAGAAGATCCTTCTGACCACAGATGGAACATGATTTTTTTGAAAACATTAAAATAAGTTGCAGGGAAAATTCAATTTCTTTCTGGGATTAATACAGTATTTTAAATTTGAAATCACAAAGGTCTTTTGCCTGTTTTTTTTCTCTTGACAAAAGTAATATTTTGATCAAAAAAATTAAAATGAAGTCTGTCAAACAACAAAAACTAACATTGAAGTGAGGAGGCATCAGGCTTCAACTTTCCTCAACTTGAAATGCTTTGAATCTGGTTACCAGGATGTTTCTTTATGAACGTGGATCAGAACAACAAAGATCAAACACATCTCCCAACCACGTGATCTCCAGCCCCAGAGCCTCCTCCCTTATAAGACTCTGAGGTTTTAAAAACCCACTGATTCATTTAACAAGAAAATAGAAACATATGGTAATTCAACTGAACAAAGAGAAAAAATTACCAAATTGAATGAATCCAAACCAGCTCAAATACACTAACAGGATATGAATTGTTCCAGTTTATAGGTTTCCAAATTGTTCTCTCCCTAAATGACCTAAACATGAAAGTCTGTGTTGGTTTGTGGAGTCATGTCACCTGCTGGTGGGGGTCCACTGAGCTTTATTAAGTCCAGAGTCAACGCAGCCTCCAGGAGATGTTGGAGGACTTCATGCTTCCTTCAGCGGACCAGCTCTATGGAGATGTTGACTTCATTTTCCAGCAGGACTTGTCACCAGGTCAGGGGCGGCATATAGTTCAGTTGGTAGTGTGGCTGGTCTGGCACCCGGAGGGTCGCCGGTTTGATCCCAGATCCAGCTGGGTTACATTGTCGTATCCTTGGAGACACTTCACCCACCTTGCCTAGTATTGGTGGTGGTTGGAGGGACTTGGTGGGCGCCGGTGCGTGGCATCCCCACCTCTGTCTGAGGCTACAATGTAGTTTATCACCACCAGTGTCTGAATGGGTGAATGACTGTGTGTTGTTGGGGAGTGTAGAACACTCTAGAAAGTGCTCTATAAATACAAGCCATTACCACACTGACAAAAGTACCAAAACCTGGTTCAGTGACCATGGATTACTGAGCTCTGATTGGCCAGCAGACTGATCTGAACCCCACAGAGAATCTATGGGTCACTGCCAAGAGAAAGATGAGAGCGAACAATGCAGAAGAGCTGAAGGCTGCTAAAGCATCCTGGTCCTCCATAACACCTCAGCAGAGCCACAGGTTGATCGCATCCATTCTACGCTGCTTTTATTGAATTTATTTATTAACCTTTATTTTACCAGGAAATTTCCCATTGAGTTTCTTTCAAGGGAGTCCTAGATTATCACTTATAGGGCATGCTGTGGATGGACAGAGTAATGGATGCTAAAGTAAAAAAAAAAAGTTCAAAGTCAGCTTTATTGTCAATTCTGCTATGTACAGTGCATACATATACAGAATCAAAATTTTGTTTTCTCTCAATCTGCAAAAACAACATTAAGAACACAAATTTGAGGAATAAAGAGGTAAATAACTGAATAATTGTTCTACTAGAGAGACTTATCACGCAGGGCTGATATGGTGCAAACAGAACAATGTAGAGTAGTGCAAATGAGCTTGGTATTAGTTGTATAAAGTGACATTTAGAGTAGTATAAAAGTAGTATTTACAGTATAAAAGTAGTATTTACATACACAGTAGAGACAGAAAGGTGCCAGCACAAAGTGCCAGGTGCAATGTGTGTGTGTGTGTGTGTGTGTGTGTGTGTGTGTGTGTGTGTGTGTGTGTGTGTGTGTGTGTGTGTAACCAGAGTGTATTTAGATTATTATGTTTTTTCTGAATTCTCGCTACAGGTGATTGATTACTGATGAAATAAATTGACAAAAATTCAATAAAAACACAAATAAAATGCTTGCACTCACCGACACAAATCTCCACATCATTGCTCCAAACACCAAATCCATCAATATCAACCAGCGTCTCTGAAGCGGTTATCCACGGTAAAGTTTATATTTCTTTTTCTATAGATAAACAGTTTTTCCCAGCTGGGACAGGATCCCTTCTCCTCCTTCAGTCATCCTGGGTTAATAAAATACACCGACAGCTGTCACTAGCTACTTTAGTGAGTTTAGTTCAGATATCACTGCCTCTGGGCCAAAACGAGTCCTTATCCAATCACAGGACACGTTTTTGTCAACAGAACATGAGCCAAGCTAGCTGGCCTCTGCCACTCAGACTCAAGAGCTGATTGGCTATCGCAACTGATCATCTCTGCAGGCTGAAAGCGGACCACGACCTGCTCTGTTGATTCTGAAGGTCCTGAAAGAAGCACTTGGGCTAGAGCCCCTAGTGGCAGACTTCAATCTGCCTAACAACACAAGCAAGCTGAAATCTGATTGGACAACACCCTACCTTGTTATCTTAACACTGGAAGCGGTGTAACCAAGTGGATATAATATGATATAAAGAGAACAGACCAAGGAGAACATTTTTATTTAATAATATTAACCAAAAGAAAAATACATTTACTTTTCTGAGTAAGTTTAGGCCAGCAGAGACGGCCTTGAAGGCCCTGACGGCCCACCACTGTCCAGAACAATTCATTTAATCTGAACTCGAGTTGTTCTGTTTTTGGACTTCTGTGCAAGTCACAGTTTGGCCATAACGAACACCATGTTCGAACATAAGGAACCCCATCGGTACACCTGGTACCAAGGCAGCCTAGGTTACAGGTCGATGATAGACATAGTTGTATCATCTGACCTGAGACCGTATGTTGCTAATGCTGCCCCTGCAACCCGGACCCGGATAAGCGGAAGAAGGCGAGGCGAGGGAACATGCATTTCACCTACAGTGAACAAAAACATGTATTTCTCCAGCTTTATGTCCTGAGCGTTTTGTTTTCTACTTTTTTCTACGTAGTGTTTAGTGACTGTTCTTAGTGTATGTAATTTTGATTGACCGTTTGATTTTGATTTGACAACAAAGTTCAGTTTTGGGCACAGATTGAACTGTTTTGAGGTGAAAGTTTGGTTTTGCAAGTAGAGTCTGAGATTTTGTGAATTTAGCTTGAAAATTGGGTTTTGTGTTCAAAAAGAGAAACGAAGAGCAGTTTTCAAGAAATGTGTCTTAGCAATTGAGAAAAACTGTAAAACCAAAGATGCCAGTGAAAGAGGTCGTCTCTACCTCCAGCACTGAGGTTAACAGAGTGACTTCCATGTAAAATGGTAACACACTGTACAGGTTACATGTTGGACTGCACTGACCTTAATGTTAGGGTAGATTATATCAAACATCTTTTCCATCAGATCATCTGTTTTCTTACCCATCACCAGGTTTTCTGTGCATGTGGAGTCCAGTTGTTTCAGTCCACACATCAGAAAGCCTCTAGAGTTACCTTTATCTCCAGGTCTGTTTTGGTGACTTTTAATAACTTGTACTTGTATCACTATGGGAGGAAATGCTGACAGATACTGTATATAGTGTAGTAAACATGAATACCCTCTGAATTTTGTTGTAAAAAGACATTTTTGTTTGTTTTGAAGATTCAAACATCTGGAAGAATATTCAAGGTTTTAGTTGACATTCTCACAGGTCTCTCAGCAAACAAACTCTTATTACAACTTGAAAAAATGTGTTGGCATGTTTCTAGACCTTTAATATGAGAGGTGAGCTACACTAGAGGTCAGCCTGTACGGTGTGAATCAACTGCTGAAACGACTACAGAAAGACCCTGATCGTTGTCACTTCTTATTAAGGATCTACAGTTCTGTCCTGACTCCTGACCCACATGCTTTATTCTTTAGCTGCTAAAAAACTATAATACTTATAAAATGTTCATTAGATATCTGTGAAATTCCACAGCAGTCTTCAGTGTTCCTGATGTTTTATTGCTACTTGATTTTGTGTCTTTCTTTTAGCTGACTGGTTTGATGGATGGTAGTGACTACTGGACATGTTGTAGGTAGATTTAAAACAGGCCACTCTTGAAAATGAGACATGTGTCTCAGTGAGATTTACCTGTAAATATAAAGATGATATAAAAACATATAAATGAATACAGAAAGCTGTCTCATATCAACACTGAAAAGACTCAACTAACCAGAGCTGCTAGTGACCTGGCTTTAGACCTGCTAAAGGAGTGACAGACCTTATAAATGAAAACGTGACTGCAGCTACAGGCAGCATTCTCAAAATGTCAGGTCATTTCTCTCTGATGTAAAGGAATCTAACTGCACTATAAGTGTAATTCTAAGAAAATAACCACAGAATTGAATTCCACTACTGTCAGACTTTAATGTTTGTCTTGTGTGTGAAAGCACACACAGCTTCAGAGCTCATCTCAGACATCAGACTCAAAACCATGACACTAATACAAACACATGCCTGTTGGTTCATCTGTTTAATTTAATCAGAAACCCACAACAAATCAGTATTTATTGATACGAGTTAAAATATAGGCAAATTATAAATTTGCACAAAATCTTGATCTGCTTTTTATCTCATGGAAAACAAATCACACTCAAAACTCGTTCACACTGTTTACAGTGGGGACGGGGAGCTGCTGACGTCAACTGGGGCTATAGTCGGACGGTGGAAGGAATACTTTGAGAAGCTCCTCAATCCCACCGACGCACATTCCTATGAGGAACCAGAGCTGGGAGACCTGGGGACGGACTGTCCAATCTCTGGGGCAGAAGTTGCTGAGGTAGTCAAACAACTACGCAGCGGCGGAGCCCCGGGGTTGGATGAGATCTGACCTGGGTATCTGAAAGCTATGGATGTTGTAGTACTGTCATGGCTGGCACGTCTCTGCAACATTGCGTGGTCATCGGGGGCAGTTCCTGTGGAGTGGCAGACCGGGGTGGTGGTTCCCATTTTTAAGAAGGGGGACCAGAGGGTGTGTTCCAACTATAGGGGGATCACACTCCTCAGCCTCCCTGGAAAGGTCTACTCCAGGGTACTGGAGAGGAGGGTCCGGTCGATGGTTGAATCTCGGATTGAAGAGGAGCAATGTGGTTTTCATCCTGGTCGTGGAACTGTAGACCAGCTCTTTACCCTCGCTAGGGTGATGGAGGGGTCATGGGAGTTTGCCCAACCAATTCACATGTGTTTTGTGGATTTGGAGAAGGCCATTCAGTCCCTGTACCAGAGGAGTGTGAGTCTGGTCCGCATAGCCGGCAGTAAGTCGGACCTGTTCCCAGTGAGGGTTGGACTCCGCCAGGGCTGCCCTGTGTCACCGGTCCTGTTCATAACCTTTATGGACAGGATTTCTAGGCGCAGCCGTGGTGTGGAGGGTGTTGAGTTTGGTGACAGGAGAATCGCGTCTCTGCTTTTTGCGGATGATGTGGTCCTCCTAGCTTCATCAGGCTCTGACCTTCAGCTCTTGCTGGGGAGGTTCGCAGCCGAGTGTGAAGCGGCGGGGATGAGGATCAGCACCTCCAAATCTGAGGCCATGGTTCTTGACCGGAAAAAGGTGGATTGCCAACTCCAGGTTGGGAGAGAGGTCCTGCCTCAAGTGGAGGAGTTCAAGTATCTCGGGGTCTTGTTCAGGAGTGAGGGAAGGAGGGAGATCGACAGGCAGATTGGGGCAGCGTCTGCAGTGATGCGGACGCTGAACCGGTCTGTTGTGGTGAAGAGGGAGCTGAGCCGGAAAGCAAGGTTCTCGATTTACCGGTCGGTCTATGTCCCAATCCTCACCTATGGTCATGAACTTTGGGTAGTGACCGAAAGAACGAGATCGCGGATACAAGCGACTGAAATGAGTTTCCTCCGCAGGGTGGCCGGGCTCAGCCTTAGGGATAGGGTAAGAAGCTCGGACATCCGGGAGAGACTCGGAGTAGAGTCGCTGCTCCTCCATATCAAAAGGAGCCAGTTGAGGTGGTTCGGGCATCTGGTAAGGATGCCTCCTGGACGCCTCCCTTGGGAGGTGTTCTGGGCATGTCCTGCCGGCAGGAGGCCCCCAGGTCGACCCAGGACACGCTGGAGGAAATACATCTTCAGTTTGGCCTGGGAACGCCTGGGCGTCCCAGCTGAGGAGCTGGTGGACTTGGCCGGGGAGAAGGTGGCCTGGGCTGCCCGACTTGGAATGCTGCCCCCGCGACCCGGACCCGGATAAGCGGAAGAAGGCGAGGCGAGGAGGCGAGGGAAAACAAATCAAAAAAAATTTTTTTTTGCAGGCATAGTTAAATTAATACATTATCTTTTATTTTGATTAGTTCCAAAATTAAGTTGGCATTTAAAAAAGAAATTGAAATGAAAACAAACCAACCCAAAAATCATTTACACCAGCTAGACAGGGGAGTGGAAATAGGATGATTTACCTCTATCCCACAGCAAACATAAACAACAAACAAATAACATGAATGTTTACCAGAACAGTGGACAAATCCTTCTGTTGTTTCCCCAGACAGAGAACTCATCCCATTTGTCTTTAGTTTTGATTTTACATTTTTCATAAGTAATAATAACTAAAAGTCAGTCTCCATGAATATAATATGAATTCTGTTTATTTAATGTATGAGATGTGAGAAACTCTTCTTGATTTAGAAAGCAAAAGTAGTTTTATATGATCACAGATTAAATGAACAGAGCAGACTGTCAGTGTAAGGCTCCTCATGTAGAATGAAATTAAAGAGCTGCTATGGGATAAAAACATGAAAAAACAACGAGAAATGATAAAACATCACAAATCAAAACATCTAGATCTGACAAGATGCCTTACCTTTGATGAGAAACAAAAACTTTGTGGTTCTGGATTTAATGGATCTTTAATGTTTACCAGAGAAAGCATTACAGCAAACAGAGAGACAGAATTTAAAATATCTCCAGAACATCTACGCTTTTCTGGAAATGAGGCACTGAGGCTCCCTGATACAGTGACAATCAACAGTGTGTGTGTGTGTGTGTGTGTGTGTGCGTGCGCGCGCGCGTGTGTGTGCGTGCGTGCGTGTGTGTGTGTGTGTGTGTGTGTGCGTGCGTGCGTGCGTGCGTGTGTGTGTGTGTGTATGTGGAAACTGAGTTTTTTTGCTTTTGAGAAAATAGCTTGTTTAAACTTAGAAAGATAAAGTGAGTTTTTGCAGAATGGAAACTTTGGATCTGTAAGAAACTGTGGCAAAAACCTGTTGGAATGCTGAGTTTCAAGAAGATTTATGCTTGGGTAGAAAAGTGTTGAAACAGCTAATATACATGTTTTTATTCATTATTTTTTTATACTTTAAACATTTCTTACCGTGTTGGGGAGGGTCAGATAGCAAAAGTGGGAGGGGCATGGAGGTCGAAGGTCAGGAGGTTCCCACGAGGGGAAGGGGGAAAAAGGAGGGGCATGTCAAAAGGTCAGGGGGAGTGGGCGGGGAGGTCAAAGGTCAGGAGGTTCTCACACAGGGGTGAGAAAGTGGGGAAGGGAGGTTCTCACGAGGGGGAGGGGGAGGTCAGGGAGAGTGGGCAGGGAGGTCAAACGTCACCATCCATCAAATTTTGACAGAAGGGTGTCCCTATATCTCTTTCCTGAAGCCAGGAGCTTAGTTTTAATCTTCACCACTATAAGGGTTTATTGACCAGTTCAAAAACTAATCAAACCACATACTGTTAGTTCTACAAAGTCATGATGTGGTTAAGATTTGTTTCAGCAATGCAACATTTTTAGTAATGATCTGTGGGGGAAACCGGAGAACCCAGAGAACAGGGAGAACATTCTAACTCCACTCAGAAAGGCCTCAGCTGGGATTCAAACCTGCAACCTTCTTGCTGTGACGCAACAATGCTAACAACTGAACCACTGTGTAGCCCGTTTTCTGTTGCCTTCCTTGTGGAAAAATGTCACTTGCTATCCCTGTTTTATGTAAAGCAGATATTCTATGTCTGCAGTCAGTTTAAAGAATGAGAGGAAACTGAGTCAGAGGCTCAGTGAAACTCACTGGCTGATCAGAGCAACTTGCTGTGATGATGAATTTTAAAATCTCAGCAAATCAAAGTCAAGAGAGGAAACAATAAAAGCTGGCACTGAGTTGGAGGACATAAATATTGCACACCAACCTGTCTTTATCCCCTGTTCTAAAAATATTTTATGATCTTATGAAGTGAAACATCAATAGATGTTTGAGCCCTGAGGAAAACAATAAGACTGAGATGATCTAGTCTACAGACAGAAACGGGTTCAAAACAAAAGAAAGATGGTTTAAATCTGCTGTTGCCCACCCTCGCCGTCCTCCTCCTCCTCCCTCTTCTCCTCGCCGTGCTCCTCCTTCTCCCTCTTCTCCTCGCCGTGCTCCTCCTTCTCCCGGTTCTCCTCGCCGTCCTCCTCCTTCTCCCTCTTCTCCTCGCCGTGCTCCTCCTCCTCCCTCTTCTCCTCGCCGTGCTCCTCCTTCTCCCTCTTCTCCTCGCCGTGCTCCTCCTCCTCCCTCTTCTCCTCGCCGTGCTCCTCCGTCTCCCTCTTCTCCTCGCCGTGCTCCTCCTTCTCCCTCTTCTCCTCACCGTGCTCCTCCTCCTCCCTCTTCTCCTCGCCGTGCTCCTCCTCCTCCCTCTTCTCCTCGCCGTGCTCCTCCTTCTCCCTCTTCTCCTCGCCGTGCTCCTCCTTCTCCCTCTTCTCCTCGCCGTGCTCCTCCTTCTCCCTCTTCTCCTCACCGTGCTCCTCCTCCTCCCTCTTCTCCTCGCCGTGCTCCTCCTTCTCCCTCTTCTCCTCTCCGTGCTCCTCCTTCTTCTGCTCATCCTTGCCGTCCTCCTCCTCCTCCTCCTCCTCCCCATCAGGTCCAGGTGAGTGGCTCATTCTTTTATCCAGAAAGATCCTGAAGCTTCTTCCAGGTTGAACTCATTTCAGCTCGTTGGTCAAAACCAAACAGAGATCAGATCAAAGAGGTCAGAATATTCAAGGAGAGCTTCAGATCTGTTCAGGTCCAGTCTCTATGGTTACGTTCAATGAATATCTGCCCTGTTGTAGCTAGAGCTCTGAACAGCCTCTGTTCGGTGAAACAGAGATTAGCTCTGATTACACAGATGAGCTTACAACTAGTCAGAATGGCTCCAGTTGCAAAGTAATCTCAGTTTCTCCACGCTGAGGCTGTTCAGAGAGCTCTCTCCAGCAGGTCAGATGTTCATTGTTCACAGCCTCTCCACAGAAACACTCCTTAAAACGTCAGAAGGATCACATTCAATTGGTCAAAGTGTTTTTATCCTTGTAGCATACAGCTACAGGAACACACACCACAGCACCAAAGTGTCACGTGTAAGTTCCTTTAGTTTCTCCTTCTTTAGGTCTTTGGTCCACACTGTAGCATGTCAGCCTCAGTCTGCCATCCACGCCCCACTTGCTACTGCAGATAAAAGGTGGAGAGGTGATTAATAACATGCCACAGCTTGTGTCAATCAGCCTCCCTCAAACCTGTTTCTGCACTATCCCACTCTCCCTCTCCCTCCGTTGTACATGCACACAGGCCCCTGTCACAATCCTCTAAACCTAAAGTTGGATCCTTTCTGAGGGAATGTTGGATCTTTTTGTTCTGGACTGTTGATTGAACCAAACCAGCCTCTGAGAACGTCTCCTGAAGCAGCTCCATTAATAACAGCAACATTCATTCCCAGTTCTGTTCTTAGTGTGGAGGATTGACTGATTCTGACTCCTTTTCTAGAGCCTAGAACTAGTTTGAACTGCTGGATGTTTTAATAACACACTGCTCAAATCAATGAGGTTCTAATCAATGAAAAGTCTATCCTGCCACCTGGTGGACAGGTGACATCACAGTAGGCTGTTGTCTCATCTTGTCTCCAGGTCCTGAACATCCCCCCAGTGGTTCCAGCTACTCCTGCTGCTCCTTCTCCTCCTCCGGCCTGCGACCCACGGTAACTTTTCATTTTATGGTTTCTGTCTAAATACTTTGTTGTTCATAGTTGTTCTGTGTCAGTGGATGAGCTGCAGTAACATTTTGATCAGTAACCATGAGGTTTAGATCACAGCTTGTATAAAGGAGGACTTTTATCAGGTGGAATTTTGTTTGTCTCAAAGGTTTTAAAAAAAAATATCTTCAGTTTAAGGGAACACCCAGATATAAACACTCTGGTTTTTGTTGTGTCTCTGCAGGAAGAGAAAGTGTAACCCTAACCCTAACCCAAAACATGAGTTTCAAGTACAAAACATGAGTTACAAGTACAAAACTAAAAGGTACAAGTACAAAACATAAGTTACAAGTACAAAACTAAAAGGTACAAGTACAAAACTAAAGTCTCAATCCTAGTTCCATAATATCAGGTTATGTATATCTACACTCACTATGGACAAACAGAAAGGTAAGCACTCAGACAAATGGAAATAAAACCAGTTTACAGGTGTTTACAGGTGATGAGACTCTAAACAATATAAAAGGTTCAATACTACATCTAACTGATAAGAGGTGGCATCAGGTGGGCGTGGCCCCCCTTAGGTCTGGATTATAGTGATGATTTGACCCACTTGACCCACCTTACCTGCTGGTGGTGGTCAGAGGGTGAAGGACAGCTTCACTCCTGTCAGTCTGCTCCAGAGCAGCTGGCTGGCTGGTAGGTTGGTTGGTTGAGTTATTTATTTATTATTTTTTTATTCATTTATTAACATATGTTTATATGGAGGATTAACCCCTTGAGATGAGAAATCTCGTTTTCGAGGGGGTCCTCCATTGCAACAAAAACAGGAAGAACAAATAAACAAGACAGCAGATCAAAGATAACAGTCAATGACAGCAATACAACACAGAACTACCACACACACACACACACACACACACACACACACACACACACACACACACACACACACACACACACACACACACACACACACACACACACACACACACACAACGGCTCACTATGCTCCAGCCCACCCCACCCAACACTAACCCCACAACAAACATGATAAATAATAATAATAATTAAAAAAAGAAAAAAATAAATAAACAAAGTATAAACATGACCAATAAAATCAAAGCAAAAATAAACACAATTGGTAACATAGACAAGTGTTCTGAAGATGTTCAGTCAGGGCTCTTTGAAACATTGTAAATGAAGATATAGAACGGATGGATAAGGGAAGATTGTTCCAGTCATACGGAGCTTTAAAACAAAAAGCAAATTTCCCAACCTCTCTTTTAATTCTGGGAACAACAAAAAAAATTGATCATCATGTCACGGATTGTGAAGTGAATTATAACGCACTAACTGTAACTTAAGATAATCTGGGTAATTAAAGTAAAAAATTTTGAAAATAAACTGAATCCAGTGAAACTGTCTCCTGGTAGAAGGTGCAAACCAAGATAGTTGTTCATATAACACACAGTGATGTGTCCTGAAGGGACAGCGAAGCACAAAACGACATATACTGTTGTATGACACATCAATAGAATGCAGACAGGAAGCAGTAGTGTTCTGGTAGATAACGTCAGCATAGTCTAGAGTGGACAGAAGCAGCTGTATGGCTATTCTTTTCCTAACCCGGAGATTAAAACAGTTAACAGATTGATAAAGTATTTTAAGTCGAAAATTGAGTTTATGTGTAGTGGCTTGAATATGTGTTTTGAAGGATAGATCTGATTCCAACCAAACTCCAAGGTATTTATAGGTCTCAGTTGGCTCCAGAGGGGAAGAGTCCAAGAAAGCAAAGTTTAAGATGTTTTTCAGATATATTCAAATCTTTTCTATGAAACAGTAGGGAGTAGGACTTTGTTTTATTAAGAAGAAGTTTATTGGCTGAAAGCCACTGCTGAACAGAACTGAAGTCGTGTTGTAGAGAACGGTTTATCTCAGCAATGGTTGACTTACTACAATAGATAACTGATGATGAAGATGAGAAGCTTGAAAAGCAAAACAAAGTAAGGACGTTTGTTAGAGAGAGTTTATTTCCTTATTATCTTTACTTATATTTACTCATATTTTTATTTTATTATATTGTGCATATAACCCTGTGTTCCAGTTGACATTTGACCTACTTGTTTCTCTGTACATGACTGTCACACCACACTCACTTTCAGTTCCTTATTTTCACAAACTCAGACACACACACACACCAGAACCAGTCTGAACACCTACACTTCCTCATTCTTCAACTTACACCTACACACACACAAACCTTTACTTGACCTATAATCACATCAATGTATTTCCTGAACCCGTGTTTCCGTTATGTTTCTACAATCCTTGTGTATAAATAAACGTACAAGGGAGATTCTCTCTTTGTAGCTGATGCTCTGAATGCCATGTTGCATTGAGCTGATCTACCCTTGCTGCAAGAACAAACCGGTTTCCTCTTCGTTCATCAGAGTCGTTTGATATTCTCCCTAACATTTAATTGGTCCTTCGAGTCTCTGGGTCCAGACGTTTCCTCCTGACGCCAAGATCACCACCACCGAAGACTGTCGACAGCCATCGTTGGACATCTGTCCTTCGGTGCTACAACAAAATCCTCCGGTGTTCTGCTTTCGCCGTAGGTCGGTGGTCATAGCCTGGTCCTCGACGGCGGTGGGAGACTGACGGATCCAACGAACTCAAATATCAGCGACCCTGAGACGGTGAGATTAATACACGTAAACTTGTTTTTGAGCGCTGTAAAGATGAATATGGAAGATAAGTTAAGGCCAGAGGAATAAGACCTAATTGTAGGCATTTTGACATTGAATTTCCAAATTGGTCAGGTCCACCGAACGGATCATGAAAACAGATTACTTTGTAATACTGTATTTGGTAGGTTTTAAGCGTTTTGACCGAATAGAAACGTAATTCATGTCAAGGAATGAATGGTGTGTGAATGAAGATCACGAGTGTCTAATATAAGGGACATCGTTATCTTATTTTTGTTGTTTTATCTGGACAAAATCACGTACTGGTGGACAATAATTTCAACAGGTTGGGTTCAGTCCCGTAAAGTGGGTGCCGCTGTAATTTAGTTACAGTAGAAGGGCGCACTCATTATCCTATTATTGTCCTCATGCCAGTGACATTTTGAACAGACCAGTGTAATAATGGGAACTAATAATTCAAAAGGAGACATTTTAGAAGGTGATGTGAAGTACATGGAGATGAAAAGTGAAGGTTCAGGATATATGGCTCAGAAATGGAAGAAAAAACATTGTTTTTCAGGACGACTTAATACCACAGATGTTTTATCTCTACAAACATCTTTAAAACAGGGAATTGTAGCAGAAAAGAACAAAAAGAAAAAGGCAAAACTGAAAAAAGAGTACAGACTGTCAGAAGACTGTTGACAGAAAGTAAGAGACGAGATGAGGGAAGACAAAAGAGGAACATGGAGAAAAAGTTTAAAAACCAAGTGTGTGCCTTGATAAATGAGGATGAAGAGACTGTAGTTAGTAGAGCCAATAGGCCCAGACAACAACAACCCATACAGGACTTAGAAGGAGCGACTGGACAACAACCTTCCCCCAGTCCTCACTCAGATGACGACACAACTCAACCACAGACTTCAGACAATGAAAGGAAGATGACAGAGATACGACAACAGCAGAATAGACAAGCTAAGGATCAGCATAAAGTAGATGGATGTAAGCCAAGACTCTACCCAGTTACAGGAGAACACACCCTATCTAACGATGACTCAGACCAACTTGTTTGTCCTTTGGTCGAAGTTGCTAACCCACGATATGGTCAGGGAGTTGACGTTCGTCCAACCATTCAGATTTTTAGACCATGGACTAAAGAGGATGTGAGAAAGGCAGCTGACGGACTAGGGAACTTTGAGGATGACCCAGACTTGTTTGTGAACGACCTAAAAGAACTCGCTCAAAGTTTCCAGTTAAACGGTGCCGAGCTCTATCACGTGATCCAATTAAAATTTGGACACAAATTTGGTCGTGTTCGCGGCGACTTCACCGGACATAACGCCGGTGCCAATCCTGACCCTTTACGAGCTGGCTCACTCGAACTCAGAACGGCTCTCGACCAGTTCGGTGACAGAGTAAAAACCGTCTTTCAAAAACGCGCCAATTACGGCAAAATTTCCGCGTGTAAACAAAAAGACGACGAACTTCCAGTTGACTACATAGCCAGACTGGAACCAATTTTCAAGGCTAATTCAGGTATCCCACAAAGTGACGATCAAAACAGCTCATATCAACAACATTTAAAACGTGCCTTCTTAGAAGGATGCACTCCTGACATACAAAAATTCATAAAAAAGAACTGGGTACACCAAGACACCGGTTCTGTCCAACAAGCGGTTGAATATGCGACGCACGCTCAAAAAGTTGTTATATCCAAAGTCCAACAATCTTTCCTTGTTGCTCCTGACCTCGTCGCTTTTGCTGGTCAAGTCACCAGCAGAGGACGTGGTTATCCACGGGGAAGGGGAGGAAACTCCCACCGTGGAAGAGGAGGGAGAGGATACTTTAGGCAAAATGCTGATGAAAACTGCTGGTACTGTGGAAGACCAGGTCATTTTGCTAGAGATTGTAGAAAAAATCCACAGAATCAGCAGAATCAACAGCAGACCCAAAATCAGCAAAATCAAACTCAACAACAATCTCAAAAAATTCCCTACAACCCAAACAGTGTCTACAACCTCTCACCTCAGATGTGACTAGATTCTGCTGAGCCCACAAAAATACCAGATGTTGACATTTTCGCAGCTCTACTCACATGGGAGGATAGAACTGACTTACCATACAGAGATATAATGATAAATGGAAAATTATATCATTGTCTGTGTGACACCGGAGCATGCAGAACTGTTTTGACCTCACCTCCTCCCAGGGTTGAATATTCTAAGGAGGCGGTGTTTGTGAAAACAGCTAGTGGACATGTAAAACAACACCACTTGACAAAACAAATGACAATAGTGGATAAAGAAACAGGACAGATAGTTTATTGCCCAATTTTGATCGATCCATCTTGCCCCATTAATCTATTAGGACGAGACATGATGTGCAAATTAAACATTGCTGTGATTTCAACATCACAGGGCATGAGGGCTGAGGTCATGCCCAGAGATGCTGATGATGCTTTTGTAGTACAGGGACTCGATGAGCCCCATTACTACTGGAGCCTTGATTTAGGACAGCAACACGCAGCACGAGAACTTATAAAAATCACAAAACAGAAAGTAATCAGCAG
>SSNR01000276.1:845998-857880 GCA_006937965.1 Callopanchax toddi | reverse complement strand
GACAGGCGGATTGGGGCAGCGTCTGCAGTGATGCGGACGCTGAACCGGTCTGTTGTGGTAAAGAGAGAGCTGAGCCAGAAAGCAAGGCTCTCGATTTACCGGTCGGTCTACGTCCCAATCCTCACCTATGGTCATGAGCTTTGGGTAGTGACCGAAAGAACGAGATCGCGGATACAAGCGGCTGAAATGAGTTTTCTCCGCAGGGTGGCCGGGCTCAGCCTTAGGGATAGGGTAAGAAGCTCGGACATCCGGGAGAGACTCGGAGTAGAGTCGCTGCTCCTCCATATCGAAAGGAGCCAGTTGAGGTGGTTCGGGCATCTGGTAAGGATGCCTCCTGGACGCCTCCCTCGGGAGGTGTTCTGGGCATGTCCTGCCGGCAGGAGGCCCCCAGGTCGACCCAGGACAAGCTGGAGGAAATACATCTTCAGTTTGGCCTGGGAACGCCTGGGCGTCCCAGCTGAGGAGCTGGTGGACTTGGCCGGGGAGAAGGTGGCCTGGGCTGCCCGACTTGGAATGCTGCCCCCGCGACCCGGACCCGGATAAGCGGAAGAAGGCGAGGCGAGGAGGATATATTGAAGACTATAATAGCAGGTTAGCTAATAATTTTTCAAATGTACCAAATATAGTCAATTTAAGTCATGCATATTTTAAATAATTCATTTAAAATTTGTATTATAGACGTTTTTTGACCAATACATTTGGAAAATGTCCTGAAAGACATTTAATAGGCTACACTTTAGTGTGAGCTCCTGAAAGGTTTTTGCTATTTTGTCAGTAACTAATGTGTAAACATCCCCCATCAATAAATCATATCTGAATTAGCTGATTATACTATTTTTATCATATATTTATCATTACCATATATTCACTTCCCTTTTTGAAAGAGGGAGGGGAATGTTGCTGTAATGACGTCTGACGTCATACGCACGTAGGCTATTTTCTACTTTGGAAATTAATATTATTTTAAACGAGGCAAATATGCAAGCACAGGGCGACAAGGATGAATCTAAAAACGTTAACAAAACACATAATTAGTTAACAGAAGCACACTGATATCCGTGTGATGGTTGATTTTGTTGAAAAGTAAATAATGATGCTATGCTGTGCTAGGCTAAAAGTCTGCTAATATCGAAGTTGTACACGTTTCCTATATGAAAACAAAGCTGTCAGCGGCCGTCAGCTGACTGAAAACATAAATAGAGGTGTTTTAAGCTCTATGGCTAGGCCTGTTGCATTCCCAAAAGAAAAAAAAAACTGAAGGTGTTCAGTTTACCTTGATAAATGGAGGACGTCGCTCTTCTGTCGCTGTCATGACGAATTGTTCCATTTTAGTGACTTGAAAATAAAAATAAACAATTTTGATGCAACACTTTCACAGCCCCACTACGAGTGGGTCACAGAACAATCAGAAACATGACGAGACTCCTGAGGTAAACAAAAGCGTCTCGGACCCGGCTCTCTTTCCGCTGCCGAGCATTGTGGGAAACGTAGTTTGTTATGTTTGGCGTAACAGAGCAAAAAAGTAATAAACACGGCTTAATAGTGACAAATATATCAAAACGGTTGCCTCGAGCAGTTAAATAAAGCATGCCCATGTGTATATATATATCAAAGGTGGTGCTAAATGTACTGTAAATTAATCGATCCTAATAGATGACGGTATAAACTCGTTTTAGTCCCGTTCAGAAGTCCAGTTTATATAAATGTAAGCATAAACTGCCGCAAAAGTGGGCTACAAACGTCCATGATTAAACGTGGCTCTAAAAATGTCTCACAAAAAACACAAAAAGTTATCCAAACGATGGGGAAATGTGCGTGTTCAGCACAGCGTCAGCGAACATCCCATCTCGTCACAAAAACGCTGCAGGGGGATTTGCATTAGAATCAACGGAGACAACGTTTCGTACAAATGGGACGAAATAGGGCACTTATAGCGTCGGTACTGTACGCAGAAGGCGAGTGACCAAGCGTTTGTTTCCGACGAGTTCGGAGTGAGACTGTGTTGGGAGATGGGATGGACTGGGAGCTATGCTCCCTCTTCAACCTGGAAGAGCTTGAAACAGCCATGCTGCCAAGGAAATCCGAGACAAACTGAAGACCTACTTTACATCTGCAGGCAGGGTCCCTTGGCAAGACAATTTTATTTAGGGCGAGACACATGATTTCCTGTATTTTCTTTTGTGCATTGATAAATGCATAGGTCTGCAAATACGATATTTTCTACTTTATTTCTCTGTTGTATGTGACCATTTTTGTTTCTAGATGTGAAACATAAATCAGACATTGACATTGATTGAACTGCCTTAACTGTGCAATATTTGATGGTTAAATAAGAAGTGGGTTATTCACAGCTTCTTTCTCTTCATTTTTCATATTTTTCCAATCTAGTGATTCTACTTGAGCAACGCCATCTTTGATGGTACCATTTTCATTGTCATAGCAACAAGAATAAAACCAGAAAATAATTCAATGCAGTTTGATGAGTTTTTGTATATTTCTAAAGTCTAGGAATATATTTTAGCACATAATGTCCGAGGCCTTACTGAGAATTATATTACAAACAAATCATATATTTGTTGCTTTATTGTAAGTAAAGTGAAATTATGTTTCTACTATAATATTTCTATGAAATTCCTGTTTTGAATCTTGAAATGAATCCTAATCAATTTGGGCAGGCTCAGAATTTCAAATGGAAAACGAACACAGGGTCTTCTGGGATCAAAACCCACTGAATGTGTGCTCAATTCAACCAGAACTTCAAACATGACCACACATTTGTGGTACAATAGAACTTCAAAATAAACCAAGATGTACAGAAATTAAAGTGATTTAAAAGAATAGCTTTGTATCAGACCTTGCAAAAACCTCAGAAACAGGTAGGTTTTAAAACTTTAGTACCTAGAATTGTACTGAATCCTAAAAATCTAATATTTATTCATCCTCCATTTTCTAGCATTCGCTTGAAACAACGTCTGCTGATTTTTTGAAGCTGGAACCGATTTGGTAGCTGCTGTGTTAAGGATGGAGGCATACAGTATGTTGAGGTGGTGCCTGTGGGATTGGGTATGTGTGTGGAGGGGTGGCTGTGAGTTGGACTGTTGTGGCAGTTTTAGGTCAACAAGTCACTAGCAGGTGAGTATGACCCATGCAGTTTAAAAAGTCTTACTAAGTGTAGGAGCTGGAAGAGTCAGCTAAGGACGTGTGTACGATGTGTGAACTGTGAGACAGGCCCCCACCTTCGGGCTGGAGAAATGTGGGTTTTTCCTAGAATGTTTTGATAAAGGTCCAGGAAAACAGTTTGTCCGCTGCCCAGACAGAATCAGACTTCCAGTAAGCAATGTTTTTTTCATCACGACATCAGTGCATGCGCCGGAGGAGCAATTTCACATGGAACAGATGAACTGTGTGTGTACATGCAAATTTGTGCATGTGAATATGAAGAGTATTTAAAACACTCCCTGACTGAGTGTGGGGGCTCTTTGGAAAATGCTGTCCAGGTCTGTAAATTGTGTATGAAATAAAGCCTCATAACGCTGGTTAAAAGAGAGTCCTCATCATTTCTCCAGGATAAGAAGGGCTATTTTTAGGTCCTACAGGACACATGTACATAGGAGGGTACAGGGTATGCAGGTGGCAGCTGGTATGCGGTAAGTGGCTGTGTTTCTATGTAATCATTCTCCTGAGCCTCATATATATCATTCATTATTTTTCTCTTTACTCTTGTCTTTATTACTGCGTTTTGGATAATTCTCAATTCCTCTGCTACTTGTGCTCCAAAGTTGCTGTCACTATCAGCAATTGGTTTGCTTCTACTAGCCTGAAAAGCAGTGAACATCTGCTGTAAAATCTTCAATTTTTCTAATTCAATGGAATCAGCAGAGTTGCGTTTCTTTGGCTTTTTTGCAGTAGGTGTAGGAGGTACAGAAGGGGAATGGTCATCGTTTTGTAGAATAGACTGTTCCTCCACAGACGTTTCTTCAGTCATCTGTGATACGTCATCATCTGGATCACTTAGTGGTTCCCCCTCTGCAGCCAGGGCATCTTTAATTGATTGTTGCAGCTTTAACAGTTAAAAAATATATTTAGGGATTTTTAGACATAAAAATATTATATCAATAATCTACATACAGTGCTTTCAGTGGCACGTTGGGTGACATGCTTCCTCAGAAACATCAATGACTTTATGAACCATTTCTGCTTGCCAGTCAGAGCAGGGCCGGCCCTGGACTGAATGGTGCCCTAGGCGAAAAATGATTTTGGCGCCCCCTACTGCCCAGAACAGAAACAACGTAACTTTTGCAAATTCTAAGTAGTAAGCAATGTACTAAAGTTGGATAAACTTGAACTGATTACATTCATTCATATAATAAGTGGGGGGGGGGGGGGGGGCACAACAGCATGATAGCCCTTTAGTCTTAGCTAACTTGCTAAATGATGGTCCAGGAAAAATGTTCACAATTTCATGTATATTAATTAAATACCTCTACTTTGGGCCTGTTTTTCCTCCTCTTCCTTTCTTCATTTCCTGAAGGCTGCCCCAGAGGGCTTGCTTTGTCTTTTCATTCTGCCAGCGACTTTTAACAAGGTGCTATCACTGACAACGTCACAGACTCATCATGCATTATCTACAGTGTTGGGCAAGTTACTTCAAAACTGTAATGCATTATTTATTACTTGTTATTGTCATTTTAAAGTAATTTGTTACATTACAATATTACTGGTTTTTAAATGTAAGGCATTACACTACTTTTGCATTACTTTTAGTTTCTCTCACCAAAATAACTGTAAATATGGATTTGACCATAAATGTAGTTCATTACACATCCAGTGGAAGGTGATGTGATGGATACATGGAGATATACAACTATCTGGATATTAACCCATCCATCCATCTATCTATCTGTCCATCATTTATCATCCATCTATCCATTTATTATCCATCCATCCATCATTTATCATTCATCCATCATTATCCATCCATCATTATCCATCCATCATCCATATCTCTCCATATATCCCTACCTATCCATATATTATTCCATCATATCCATATACAGTATATTTAAATCTATAAACACATATCTCTCTGCACAAGCTCCTTATTCATTAGTTTGACTGACTCCTACCTCCACCTGTGTGCTTCTTCTCCACCTGTCTGCTCCTCCCTCCTGCAGCAGAGGCTGCATGACGCGCGTTTCCTCTGCTCAGTGGGCGAGAGAGTGAACTCTCCAACTCCTGACGTGAATAACAGAGTGACTCTTTATCATGAAACTTCTTCTCAGTTCGCTCCCTTCAGTTTACGGAGCGCTGCATGCGCTCATATGTCTTAACGCGCCTTGGATGCCGTGAGCGCGCACGACTCGGGCCGCGTTTTCCCTCTGGACCGAGTTCAGAACCGAACCACGCATGAGTTTCGGACCAGACAGAACCGGACTTGTTTCACTGGCTGCAGATTTACTCCTCTCTGCTCTGACCACATTTTTCGCTGAGTGACGTTTCTCCTCTGAAGAACCCACCGCCTCAATCCGGTTAAACGTGCACTGTAACGTGCACTGACGTTAAAATATTACAGCTTTTTTTCTGTAATGCCTTACATTACTGCGTTACCGAAAAAAGCAATGCATTACAGTAATTAATAACCTTTGGAAGTCGTTACTCCCAACACTGATTATTAATAAACAACCGGACGGAGGGGTGCGCGCAGCGCGCCTCTCCCCCCCCTTACCTGATCACAGCGGCAGCAGCAGGAAGCCATGGGGCGCCACGTTGACTGTTCATGCAGCAAAAGTTGTGCTTTTTTATTTATTTATTTAGTTTATTTATTTATTACGGTACTTACTTTGCTCTTTACATGAGATGAATGGTGTGTTCAGCAGTTTCTCAAAATAAATAAATAAAAACATTTTTAAAGGGACAATTTGGCGCCCCCTCCAGCAGAGGGCGCCCTAGGCAATAGCCTAATCAGCCTATGCCTAGAACCGGCCCTGAGTCAGAGGCTTTTCCCCACTCTTGCTGGGTGGCGCTTTCAGAAGTTTACTGTACTGGGTTTTTTAAGTTGTGGCCCGCATCTTTACTTCTTCAACTGAAATCAACAAACAGAGCTGAAAATAGCTTGTATATTTGAGAGATTTATATATTTCTGAATTAATTTCTCATCAAGCTAACGATGACATTCAAATTTACCAGGTATATTAATTGAAGTAGCAATTTCGGACCAACTCCTCTCCTTGTCATTTCTGTTATGATATGCTTTACATGAAACATTGTATAAACGTTCACGTTGTTGCCACATATCGATGAGTTTGTCCTCCATCTCTGATGTCCAACGTACTTTCTGGGCCGCCATGACAGATATTGGTATTTTGGAATCCCCTCGCTCCACGTAGCATGCTACGTCACTACACCTCACATTCCACAGGCTGTCTGCCCTCGGGGGACACCATCGGGGCAAGACAATCCAACATGTTCAATTTCACAGATTTGCGATCAGAGCAGTTCTGACGGCTTTCCGAGCGGATCAGAGCACTCTTAACCCACCACACACGAGAGGATTATCTGATAAGATTATCTTTAACGATCTTAAGATTGTCGGAGGAGTAGAATCGGGGCAAAAATCGGGTTAAAAATCCTGCAGTGTGAACCGGCCATAACATACACTACAGGTAATATTATACAACCATATGAACATATATGTAAGTAAAGCATAAAATTAGGAAAAACAAATTTAACTGTAAATAATAATAAATACAGCTGACTTAGCTGCAGCATGTATTTAGGTGAAAACTCCTTTAACAGACTTAATGGCTAGCCCAGTAACCATAACACACAAGCATGTAGCAATTAGCTGTAGCTCAGCTCTGAACGGAGATAACAAATAACTTTTAAAATGACACCATTTAGCTTCACATGTGGGCTAACAAATCACTCATATTACTGCAACTCATTTTTTGTCGACGCACAACTTGGGAGAGCAGACATGAACTATTTTTTCACATTCAAATATGAGGAATCTCCTCTAGGCTGCATGGTGGCGCAGCTGGTTAGCACTGTTGCCTCGCAGCAAGGAGGTCGTGGGTTCGCGTCCCGGCTCTGCGGCCTCTCTGCGTGGAGTTTGCATGTTCTCCCCGTGCATGCGTGGGTTTCCTCCGGGTACTCCGGTTTCCTCCCACAGTCCAAAGACATGACTGTCAGGCTAATTGGGCTGGTAAATTGTCCTTAGGTGTGAGTGGGTGTGTGGTTGTTTGTCTCGTTCGTCTCTGTGTGGCCCTGCGATGGACTGGCGACCCGTCCAGGGTGTCCCCCGCCTCTCGCCCCTTGACCGCTGGAGATAGGCACCAGCTGCCCCGCGACCCTCTGTGGAGGAATAAGCGGCTACAGAAAATGGATGGATGGAATCTCCTCTAGCTTCATAACCACCCTGCTGAAAAAAATCAGCATAGCTGGTTTCCAGCATATGTTGTGTTTTGGTGCTGGTATGCTGGTCCATAGTGATCCATTAGTTCAACCAGCATATACCAGCATTGAATCATGCTGGTCCACCAGCTAAACCAGCACCAAACCAGCAAAGACCAGCAAACAAATCATGCTGGTCTTGATTTATATGCTGGTCTATGCATTGGTGTAACTGTCCATCAAAGTCCTGACACCAGGACTCATACATCAACCACTCCGCTAGATCGTTGAGGATGTGGTTACACCCAGAATTTTTGAACACGTGTCTGTGGAATTCAGCTCACTGCTCGGGGGATAACTTGCTCAGCAAACGGGCCACATGAGAACCACATTGTAGCTCCACCTCACCTTCAGGGCCCAAAGTCTTCAGCATGCCAACCAGTGATTGGATCTGGAGAGAGAACCTCTCAAAGGCAGCCACATCACCACGTCTGACATCACGTGAGTCCATCACTGTGGCAATCCTCTTCAGGGCCAGCTGATGAGGCTGCCCAAACTTCTCATTTAGTGCTGTCATAATATCAGTGAAGGGCGTTCGGGAGTGGAGGTAAGCTTCAGCTATCAACCTGGCCTCCCCTAACTGAGGCCAGGTTGACTGGTGGTCCAGTAAAACCTGACATTTGAACAGCTCGGGACTATCTGGTGGTAATAGGTTCTCCAGAGCCATCCTGAGGTGGGCAGACTCACCAGGGTCTCGATGAGACAGGTTTGGGAGGTTGAATGGGGCCCGTGGTAAGTTGCATCTGGGCTGTGATGTTGACAGGAAGGCCTGACGTGTTGTTACTGTCCTGGGCTCATGAGGAACCTCCAGTGGGGGTGGGGCCCATGCAACTGATTGGGCATGGGCTATACTGGTGTTCACTGGTCCATCATTTGGTGTGGAGGTTAGATGAGGGATGAGTGGAGCAAGGCTGGGTAACAGTGGGGGTTGCAGAGGGGTTCCCAAGAGAGCATCACGATTTGATGATTTGTCTCACGATTTGAGAGCATTGGCGATTAACCTTTAGCTGCTGTAGGTTGGAGCTCCTCTGGAGGGGCTGGCTTGGTAATGAGCATGGGCGTCGCACCCGTGGGGGATGTGGGTGTTTTAACACCCACACTTTTCTTAGTGAGATCGTTCAACACCCACACTTTTCCAGCTGTTTTGCCCCAAACCTCCTCCTGTCTGATTTCTCCTCACAGCATCGCTGTTTGTCCCCTCTCCCTCCTCCCCTCCCTCTCCTGTTGCTCCTTGAAACCTGACACCAGCCGGCTGCCGATCACCTTCGCTCCTCTCCCCCTCTCTCTCTCCTGCTCTGAACACCGGCCGGCTGGCTGTCAATCAATCAATCAGCTTACCGCTATAAATCCCGCCTCTCTTGTCATTGTCTTTCGGCTTGAGATGAAAATACAGTGGGTATTTACCCAGAAATAACTTATTTGATTCTTAATTTCCCTGAAAATGTCAGCAGAGGTTACCTAAAAAAAAAAAACCTGTCTCTCAGACAGATCCTCACAATTGAGCTTTTATTTTCCTGTTTCTCACTCAGTGGAACAAATATGCAGAAAAGTGTAAGTGAAATTACTGTAAAAGCTAAAATCATATTTAAATAAATACATATTTATATTTAGAATTAATCAAAGTTTTTAAACTGAGCCAAAATGATTGAAATGTCATCAGTTTCAGTAAGAAATTTCTGAGGGTTCTTTGCAGGTTCACAGGTAAGCAATAAAAGAAATAGAAGTTTAAGTTATTACAATGTATAGTTACAGTTTAAGTAGTACAGTGTAGCGTAATATAACCTGATTTTATTGTTATAATACGGACACACTTCTGCAAGGTTATTAGCTTAGTTTTGTCGGTTTTACGGCTAATCACTGTTAGCTACCTTCACTAACCTAATGGTTATGCAGGATATCTAGATTCTTTCTGGTTCAAAGGGAAGACCTACGTACGTTATATTTGGAAGTTATAACCCAGAAGCAAACTTAGACTACAGTTATTTTATTAAAGAAACAGATTGAACGAACAGACAGATATGAGGTAGATGGTTGCATCTTAAGAGATTCTTCTGATATCATTAAGCTGAGAGTTAATGACGAGAGCCCGTGAGATATTTATATATCTAGGGATTCTGAGCTAAGTTGAAAGGAGTGTTATTTATCAAGAGCCTCAGTTTAACCAGATCGGAGTTGATACCTGCTGAGACCGCTCCAGATCGCCTCGGCGTGGTAGGTGGAGGCTCGTCGGTGAGATCGTTGGTCTGACGAGCCTCGGGTTGTAGGGTCGTCGGTAGGCTGTGAGAACCTGACGGACCCCGGTTCGGTCCCCGGGTGAACGGGAAGTCACTCGAGGCAAAGAGGCGTCTGAATGAGTCGGCGTCAGCGGCTCCATGATCGGCTGGTGCAGAGGCTAACAGGCTTTCCCCATGGCTGGTGAATAGAAGCAGACGGATGGTGTCTGGCTTCTCAGCTGGAGGACTGTCCTCGACCGGTGGGACTGGTTACCCACGAGCTCGGTCGGCATCGAAGCCTACCGTGTAACGGAGAAAAACGGAGGCTGTGTTCTCCCGTTGTAGGTTGAACGAGAACTGTTTAGCTTTCAGACAGGAAGCCGGACAGAGGGACTTTGGACGCGTGGCCCAATGGGAAGTAGTTACCAAGTCACGTGGTTCTCGTCATTAAGGAACCCAGGAAGTTAGATGGATTATTAATATGCTTTAACCTTTTTAGCAAAAGTAGAAACATGAAATAATACTGATGCAACATCAACATTCATTAATACTGGAAGAAAATGAATTAATCATATTAAGACATTTCTGGACAGTGGATTAAAGGTGGTGTCTTTTTAGAATGAGACATCAAGGAGTTCTTAAGTTTAATTATTAATTAAAGGAAATCTTCTCATTCTTCCGACACGACCGGGTCCTGGAAGGAATGTTGATTCAGGTTACAACGTAATAAAAGAGTCATTTTAATCCAAGTTATTGGGACAAAAGATGAGTTATTGTTGTGATGAACCAGATGTCAGAATTCAGAGATAGTAACGCCTTTGCCGGCATTACAACAGTCAGTTAAAGCAAGTTGAAATCTTTTTTACAGCTAAATACTTCATTTAACTAGTGATGATTTTTGTAGGTCATAAGTTGAGATGTATGGTTAAAACTGGATACAATAACACAATATTTAGGCTTCATTTTTGGAAAATGTGTAATGGCCTTAGGTCATTCAGAAATGTGTTATTAGTAATTCATAATTCAGACTTTATCATAGGTTGCATTTTAGTAAATTGCTGATTAGTGATTAATTTGTCTTTTAATGTCTTGTAATATTGTTTATTAATGTCCTGATATTCACATGCACCACCACCATTCACCACTGTGTTTAATGTTACACTCACATGCAATTCTCATGAAACTAAATGTAACAAACCATCTGATGATATTGTTCAAATGAAAACAAAAGACAAGCGTCCATTAAGCCTTTAAAGAGCATATATTAAGTTCTTTTTTTTTTATTATTCTGATAAAACTCTGTCCAAAAATACTATTTGAAATGTTTATTGAGGGTATTTTGTTTTACAATACATTTTTTAAAACCATTTTTCTAGTCCAAAGTGCCCCTTTTTGCAAAGCTTCTAAAAACGCTTTTTTTTTTCATATGTGGACCTGTGACGTCAGCTAAGGGAGCTCCTAGCTAGGTGGCGCTGCTTACAGTGTTGTCAGATGTAGATAAATAAAGTATTTGTAGGATAATTTAACACTCTGTACGATCAATAATCCCATAAATATGATCATTTGAGCCCTTTGTTGTGTGGAGTTTGTGTAACAGATGCTTGTTTTAATCATTGTGTTAGATTTTTTAAAGCTAAACTACTTTAACATCTCAGACTGGCACCGCTCTAGTCTGCCAGCTGCCTGCTCGCTGTCGGCGATGAGTTGTTAGTTTTAGGTTAGAGCGCTCTTTAATCGAGTCGGTGTGTATTCATTTTAATAAAAAATGCTAAATTATTATGTTTATGAATGCCAATCGCCAGTCTGTCAGGACACTGAGTCAACAACGGGACGGCTTCCTTACCGGTACGGTGACTTCTGTTTGGAGACGAAAAACCCCGGTGGTCCTGGTCTAGTCCAGGACTGGATGTGATGGAGTCCCACATACCGACGAAAAACATTCAGTGTGACTCTAAACAGGCGCCGTTACTTCGATCCATTCACCGGAACCGCTGTTAGCACACAGCAGCTAACAGGAGCTAACGGGGAGACTTGAGTCTCGTTTCCATGCCAGGTTTGGTACGGTTCGTGGTGGGTCGTAATCCGGTACCGGTCCGCGATTTCATGAGAGCATTTCCTTCAGGTGTCTGACCCTCACCTGGCTGGCGGGGTACAGTAAATCCATGCCGCGATGCTCTCCAGAGGGGCTTCCCGTTCCCAGCGGGGCTACCAAGAGGG